>PISX010005270.1:0-72865 GCA_004024625.1 Mellivora capensis
AAAAAAAAAAAAAAAAAGAAAACCACTGAACAAATAAAAATTGAGTGCTAAAAAATGAGACTCCCTAATAAGGCTACCCTCCTGGACGGGGGGACAGGCACGTGAGCCTGCTCTCTCAAGCTACAGGGGCCATGCCGACGGAGGACTCATTCAGAGGATTCAGAAATAGACCTTTCCACAGATTACTCCAATACTGTAAATTCAAGCTGGAGAGGAGTTTAGAAAGCAAAAGCGTTCTGTAAGAAGAACCACAATGACAGAGAAGATTATGGTCAAAAAAAGAGATGCACACTTATAAGACTTTTTAACGGTATGGCACCAGTGCCCATTTAGAAAAACTGCCAAGTCAGGCAGAAGCACAGTGCTGAGCCTTGGGAGGACTAAAGAGCTAGAGGCAAAGGAGACTGAAGGAGAATGACCGCAGGTGACAGCAGCTGGGGTCATTTCACTTACACCAACGGAGTGCTGGAGTGTGGCAAGAAGGGAAGAAAGGTGGGAGGCATGCTTCCCACAGAGCCCTGCTTCTTAATGAAAAACAAGACACAAAACCATAATGCCACACTCCCTGAGAAAGAGCTTCATTAATCCCACCTGGGGATGTGGGCTCTTCCCCTCTCTCATTATTTCCCTAGCCACCTGTTGCGCTCTTTCCCAAAGTGAGGCGCTGGTTTTCAGTTCGGGGACACACGTGTCTACCACGCTGTCGCTGACACACAGGCTCCATGGCTCCCCCAGGCCCAGCAGAGGTTAAGGCCAATGGGACCACATAACCCATTTATGGAAACATAGCAGCCCATCCACAGACAAAAGCCAAGACCCACAGGGAAGTTTTCTCCTCAGCTGAAGCCCTGGCTCTCCTCAGATCTCAAAGGATCCACCACGGAGCTTTGGGCAAGGCTTTGGGTCCAGCTCCCCCTCCGGCAAACTAGAGAAGAGGCCCAGCTTGCTCTTCCCAGCCCCCGGACAGCCCTGTCATGAGAGTGCCCCCAACTCTCACATCCTTCGACAGATGAATTCTACCCCAAATGAGTCAGTTCTAAGGAAAACCACCCCCTTCCCAAAGTATCTATACTCTACCTTACAATAAACAGGATGCTTTCCCAGGGCTTTGGTGAAGTCTATCAGAGATTCATAAGTCTTCTGGCTCGTCATTGGTGTTTTAATGACCTGGAAATGCAAAGCAGAGGATTATGACCAGGGAGTCAGCAAACAACTGCAACAGAACAATTCAAGAAAATATTGACGTAATGTGTCTATACAGAAGGGGGTAAAAACAGTTTTAGTTCCACAATACAAGAATCTCAACCCAGAAACAAAGAGTTTACCAAAATGTCCACATTAAGACAGTGAAGAAGTAGGGGTGCCTGATGTCCATTAAGTCCCTACCTTCGGTTCAGGTCATCATCTCAGGGTCTGGGAATCGAGCCCCACATCAGGTTCCCTGCTCAGCAGGGAATCTGCTTCTCCCTCTATCCTCCCCCTGCTCATGTGCACTCTCTCAAATGAATAAAATCTTTAAAAAAAGGATAATGAAGTACTACAGAATGTACAAAATCAAGGCTTAAAATATAAATGTGTATGTGTGTAGGAGAGTTTTACAGACTTCCTCCCTGAGACAAACCTGGGTTCAAATGCCCATCACACCACTTACTGGTTCTGTGACCCTGGGCACATTTCTTGAAATTGAGATGACACTAAGTTCACTCTCCCCACCTCAAGCAGCTGAGGTTAGGTGACAATGGATTAGATCAGGAAGGGAAGCATTAAAGGCAGCTGCTAGGAGGTAGAAAGTGCTCAGGAAATGTTGACTTTGATACTGTTTTACTCGCTGTTACTATACTTCAGGGAGGTAACGGGAGGTCTACTGAGTATGACAAGTACCCTTATAGTACTCTGCCTGGAGTGCCATCTTCTGGTCCAGATGAGGAGTCTGTGTCCCCAGAAAACAGAGTGATTTGCTCAAGTTACAGATCTCTGGACACTGAGATGAGTATTCACCCCCACCCCCGCCCCCAATACTCCACCCTCTCTCACAAGATGCCCCAAGAACAGGCTTATCCCAGAGGAAGGTTTCCATTTCCAGCACACAGGTGCCTCAGGCTGGGCCTACCACCTGCCGTGCACCTGGGGAAGGCTCCTGGCAGCCCGCTGGACCCCAGAGCTGCAAGCAAGCAAAGGGCCAGCCGCCCTGCTCACAGAGGCCGCTGCCACTCTGGGAGGTCTCACCAACCACCTCACCTGCAGCCAGCCCCAGGACACAGTTAGCACACCTGTCAGCAACTAGATTTTGGCAAATGGAAAGAGACCCAGGTGAATTTAAACTTAAAATTTAAAAAAAAAAACCATATATATATATATATATATATATATGTATATATATATATGAATATATGATTTAAATGCCAGTAAAGGAACGTCAATGGGAGTCAAAGCAAACAGGCTTGGCTTCTACCTTAGACCTTTTATACGCGGTGAGACAACCCAGTCAACCCTCGTGCTTCACCTCTCTACTATGAAACAGGGATAATGGTATCTGCCACGTCCTGCATCTTGCAAGAGGGCTGTGTGGCTTAATGAGCTAGTGTCTGTGCAGAATGAAAGGTGCTATATAAATGGAGAGAATTACCACCACCCGTCTCTTAATGTGAACACAGTTTGGGGTGTGGCTGTATGTTATGACACTGAGGGAAGTGAATGAGAAGCACGGACAAAAGCACCAGGACATGGGGATGAGGAATGGGAGGAGATGGACCAGAAACTGCTCTGCAAACACCCTTCAACCCAACAGCAATCCGAGAGTGATTCAAAAGAGGTGTGAAGAGGTCTCCAGCAGAATCCTGCAGATTGAACTAGGACGAAGGCTGCTAATTACAGAGTTTCAAATGTAATTTACTGATTTAAAGGAGTCAAAAGTAAAGATTTTTTAATAAGAGGAGGCGTATTTATTCGTCCATTCAACAAACAGCAATGTGCTACAGATATTCCGTTTATAGCTCCAATACAAAGTCTGGAAAAAAAACACATACACACATATATGTGAGTCCCGTCAAGTAGAGCAGAAAGGCTCAACTTAGGACATGATTCACTTTCATGCTCACCACCAGCGACACATATGTGAACACCCAAGAATAAAAACTGAATAAAGAGCACTTTTAGAAAACATTTTCTAGAAAATGCTAAGCATTAGCCTTTAACAACCAACACCGTACCTTCCCAAAGACACAGGCCTACACTGTTACATAACTGCAGTAGAAAACAGTATTAGAGTCTGAAGGAAATGTATACGGCGTGTCTTTATCTCCACACACACATACCTGACACAGTGACTAAGAAAGTGATTAGTCCCTAAGTACCGAAAGGTTAAAAATTCCATCCCACTTCTTTGGTCTTCTCGGCTTCTTTTATTACCCCCACCCCTCCCTTTCATTCTTCAACTTCTTCAAAAACATCTTTCAGACGGGAGAGTATACTGGAAGCAGCTGAGGAGCTATGCTAGCAGAACAGATAAATTCCTACCACAGACAGCTCAGAGCTGTCTTTGGGAGAAAACTTAGGACATGCAGTAGTCATTAAAAGTGAATTAGAATTAGAGGTGAATGCTTAAGCAGGGGGATGCAGGGTTAAGGGCATGCGAGATGAAGGATGGAAAGGGCTGGCAGGAGAAAGCACCAGGGGAGACAGCAAACCCCAAGACTCTCCCAGGGAGCCCTGGCCCACCCCCGGAGGTCTGCCTGGCTTCACATCCCCCACACTTCGCATGGCAATAACTCTTCAACCCCAGAACAAATGCTACTTTAACAGCAGCTGCTCCTGAGACCCTGTAATTAGGCCCCTGTAAAAGGCAAGTTGCCACATTTCAGGTGCAAATTGTCTATTGTGACTCGTCTCCCTGTACCCAAGTCTCCAAGCAAGCAAGCAAGCGAAGTGACCCCAACAGGATCACCAGGGGCCCCACTCCCCTCCAAAGGTCTGTGCTCAGGACGTTCAGGCTATGGGGAGCTGCTTGAACAGCTACGATCAAAACACCAGGAGATGGGCCTCATCTGGAGACAACAGTAAGGCCCTGTTACCTGGGCCAGAACTCACCCCAGCGACGGTGGACAAGGGGGTGCAGTGGCTCCTGTGTAAAACAGGCTAATAAAATTCCATTCACAGCCTGGAGCACACTGACCTCACTGAGACCGTATAAACACGTGCGGCTCTGGCCTCTGTGGTCTCCATGGGCCAGTGGTCTGCAGTGCTGTCTTCCCAGTCAGATGCCTCTCCCTGCACTGCCCACCCCATATGGCACAAAAAAGTAAATGACATCCCAAGAGTTAGCGGCCCTCCCGGACATCACTGGTCAGACCACTGGGCTGTGAAGAAACAAAGCGCAGAGGCCTCCCTACATATCAGGGGCTCTCTCTTCTTCTGGCTCCGTGGCCCAAAACACCTTCCACCCACTCAACAAAATCCACCTGGAGGACCCCCCCCATGGTAGAAGGGGCATGAGTCTGAGAGCAGGACTGGCAGAGCTGGCGAGGCAAGCAGACACACACAAACTCACGCCCACCAACCTCCACCAGCTTCATCATGGGCACCGGGTTGAAGAAGTGGAGCCCGGCGAATCGGTCCTGTCTCATGGTGGCGTTGGCTATGTTTGTGATCTGCAGAGAGGAGGTGTTGCTGACAAAGATCGTGTGTCTGCGGAGAGAGAGACGGTAGAGTGTCGGGATGAGTCCCGTCTTTGGCAACAAACAGGACTGCCCTTGGTACAATGCACAAGGCCACTGCCCACTGCCCAGATCTGCTGTCCCGACCCCTGGAAGAAGTCGGGGAAGAGAGATCTTCACGCAAGAAGCCGAAATCAAGTGACCAGTTTCATTTCAAGGTTAATCTTTAAATTAGGTAATTTAAACTTACCTGTTTCAGAGGTATAGTTAATCTTTACCAATCTTCCATTTATTTTTGGGAGCAACATGTCTCTACTTGTATTTGTTAATTTTTATGGTATGTGGGGGAAAACTGAGGTTAAGTAGCAGCCTTGGTCACAAAATGAAACCCCAAGTGAGCACAGATTAATGACAGAAAAGATATGCCACAGACCCTCAAAGTCAACAAAAAACTCGAAAAGAACTAAGATCTTTCCCGCGCAAGTGAAAAGCTTTCATGTTCCACTGAATGGGAATTTAAAATGAAAACAGAAGAAAAACCAACATGGTCCAAAAATAGTTTAAGATTACACTGGTAGATCTGGAGAAGGAAGGATACACGTTCATCTGCAAGAAATGTAGCTCAAGCTTTTCTGCTTATAAAATCTCCTTAAAAAGCAGGGGTGCCTGTGGCTCGGCCAGCTGAGCATCCAACTCTTGATTTCAGCTCAGGTCATGATCTCAGGGTTGTAAGACTGAGCCCTGCATGGGGGTTAAGATTCTCTCTCTCCCTCTGTCTCTTACCCCAGCCTTACTCACTCTCAAAGAAAGAAGGAAAGAGAGAAAGAAAGAAAAAGAAATCTAAAAAAGCAGTACCATCTGTGTGTGTCTGCTAATATAAATTTCTAAAAATCCATATTGACTTAATCCGAATTCAATTTTTAAAGACCACCGTAAAGTGGGGTGCCAAAGGCATTAGGGGCAAATGTTTAAAACAAAGACAAGCAAGACTTCTAGGCTTTCCTATAGCGCCACCTTGTGGGTACACAAACATAAAACACCTAATGCTAATGAGAACCCAGGCCGAGTGGGCCATGACTGACCAGATTTGGGGGCTCTAGCTTACCCGAAAGGCAGTACTACAATCTGCCTGCAATCAGGGGTGAGGCGAGGAGTAGGGGTCAGAGGGAAGAAACACAAGTGTGGCTGGCACAGGCACCATGAGGCTGCACACCGTGAGCACAGCAGCAGGCCGCGGCACCCGAAGGCTGTACGGGCAGGGGCCGCTGCACTCATACTGGGGTGCCATCTTATAGAACAGTGGAAGGCAACTTCCCAGCAGAGAGGAGAGATGGAAGCACAATGGACAGCACGTTTCTTTAAAGGGTGAAGTTACATCAGAGCCCAGTCCCCAGTGTCTCCATTTCAAGGTACTCTCAGTGAACCTTTTACCAGTAGGGGAAAGATGCCTCTTCCTCACAGACCTCTACCTCCCCCTCTCCCAATCACCTGGGCTGGCTCTGCTCCCAACAGCTCCCATACTGCCTTCTTTCTACACAAACACATTGTGCGGACACAATTTACAGGGGTGCCTTACCTTCCACAAAAAAGTACACCCTCACATTTTCCTTGGGACACTGGACTCTTGGATGGTCTTTGGTTTTTCCCTTTCTGACACTCAGGGACCCAAAACACTACTTTCCTCTTACATGTACTAACAGAAAATCGACAGCACAAACATGATGATCACTGGCAACACCCCAAGGCTTAGTGTAGAGAAGGCAAGAGGGTGCAGTGGGGACTCTGGTGGAGCAGAGGGGGGAGGACAGGACTCAGCCGGGCTCTCTGTGGGCCACGGCCCCCCTCTTCATCTGCACTTCCACAGCCAAGGAAGTCATGTTCTTTCCTAGGGCGTGTCAGGGGTGCTACTGGGAACCTCACCACTAGAACACGTTCTCCTCTCCCATTACAGGAGTCACTGCAGAAATCAACAGTCAAGGATATCTCAATCAAGCTACCTAAAAAGGCAACCACAAAACTTAGTAGGGGGTTAATAAAGGTGATCTGAAAGGAAAACAAGAGGGCACCTAGGTGGCTCAGTCAGTTAAGCGGCTCCCTTCAGCTCAGGTTGTGATCCCAGGCTCCTGGGATCAAGTCCCACATCGGGCTCCCTGCTCAGCGGAGAGCCTGCTTCTCCCTCCCCCTCTCCCTCTGCCTGCAGCTCTGCCCTGTGCTCTCTGTCAAATAAATAAATAAAAATCTTTTTAAAAATAAAATAAAATAAATAAATGAAATGAAAACAAAGAGTGCAGAGATGGCCAGCTGATGGCCAGAAACAAGGTCACATCTATGGTGGGCCTCCTCTGGAGTGCCCTTTCATAAGGCTCACCTGTGTGACAGGAACCTAAGCGGAAGAGCCTAGCGCAGTGCCTGACACACAGGAGGTGCTGGGGAAACTGAGCCAAATCGAATGAATACCCTAAACAAGTCTGCGCAGCAGGTCACCGCTACCCCTGTTCTGCAGATCACTAGGGAAACTCGTCTTCAGGGAGTCAGAACGGGGAAGGTCTTAGAAAGGTTTTACTCCTAACCCCTCAAATTACAGATGATAAACACTGAGGGCCAGAAAGACTTCATGACTGTCCGAGGACAGAGAGCGAAGAGGTGGGGACATGGCCCCAGGCCTCTGACTTTCCCCAAACAGTACTTCCATTACTCCCGCAGGCACGAGAGGGCATTTAGACCTGTCGTTGTCACCGCGGAATGACCAATATTTCAATAAAGGCCAAACTGCCTGGAGCCGGTGGGGTTCATGACTTATGAAGAGCATGAGCACACTCCGCAGCACAGTAACCTACAGGTGACCGGCAGGGCTCTCCTCTGTGTCAGGGGCGGGGCTTCCCCGACACCAGGCCATACAGCTATGAGGGCTGACGTTCCAGCAGGTATGCGAGCATCCCTCTTCAGCCACTGCTCACTGGCTGAGGATTACTTCTGTCCTAAAATCTTATTCTGACTTTCAGTTCTATCCAGGAAGGGTGACGTGCGGCTACACAAGCCCCAAGGAGAGCAGGAATAAGTCAGCCAGGTGCCACAATTGCCAAAAGCCAAGTCAAACACAAACAAAGGGTCCGGATGCTGAGGCAGAGAGCTGCACCACCAGTCCTGAGCCCCAGGCACCCAGATGCCCGACCTGCGTGGGGCTGACTCTCCCTTCCCGCCCAGTGAGAACTCAGTGCTCCTGTAATGCTCCCAAGTGTTCTGACTTAATCCAGATAAAGCTCAGAACAGGAAAGCCCGGGGAACTTTGTGTAGACAGACAGGCACTCCCCTCAACTGCACCACTCTGTATGTTCCACTCAAAAAAAAAGGGGACACACAAACGACCCTGAGGTTCCTCGGCAGACCTCTGAGGACGTGCCCAAGGCTCTTCATCCTCTGGCCCGGGAGGGCCCACGGCCCAGACACTGCAAGAGACAGAGAACTGTCCCTGAAAGGACGCCCCGCTTTAGTGTGGGGAATCCCACCCTCGTTTGGGGACAAGGATCAGATGAAGGCAGCTCAAGCCTGGGGAAGCCGACTGGGCGTGGGAGGACAAGGGGAACAGCGCCAGGTCTTCTGGAAGCAGCTTGGAGAAGTGGGCTTGCTGTGAAAAGACTCCGTCCTGGGAGAAGAGCCCGAGCCCAGGGAGAAAGCCCCCAGACCCAACGAGAATGCTCACGGGTCACGTACTCAGAGGCAAACTTGTCCAGCCTCTTGAAGAGCTCGTTCTTCACCTTCAGATTCTCCACGATGGCCTCCACCACCAGGTCCGTGCTGTGGACAACGGATGCGGGGTCCGTGCTGGTTGATATGCTGCTCAGGGTCTTCTCCACAAATTCATCACCCGCCTGAGAGTGGGAGGAAGGAGAAGAGAGCGTTCACTGGACCCACCAGAAAACGCTATGTGAGATCGGCTGCTAAGGCATTAGGAGAGAGCAGGCGAGGACGGGTAAACTTGCAACCTGAATGCACCCAGGGATCCTAAGCAATAAAACTCCCTACACGTCTGCTTAGGGATGGTGGTATCTCAGGTACTCGCAGACGCTGGGGCAAGGATCAGCCTGGGAGCCTGCCAGCTGCCGGTCAAGATGGCTGTGGTGCACAGGCCGCAACCCTCCCACTGTTCGTCGGCCCTGCCCAGTCACCACGCGGCGCCCTCGCAGCACCTGTCTGGGCCGGCTTTCTCTCTGTGCCCACCGTGAACAGACTGCCACGTGCTGTTGCAGGGAACAGGTCCTGAAATATGACCTTCCGGAAAAGAGGACAAGATTAGCTTAGCACCCTTCATTAGTCTGGGCCGTGGTGCTGACTGTTCATCACTCACAGGGGCAGGGAAGAGCTGAGTAAGGGCAAGAGAGGGTCAGAGTGCCAGACTCAGCGGTCACTCTGCAAGCAATCAGCACCCAGCAAGGCCAGCTACTGGGGTCACAACAACGCGCCAGACACAGCCTCTGCTCATGAAGAGCTCGCAGTCCCACCGTGGTCTGATCTGTGACTGCACGTTTCCACAAACAGACCTTAGTGTGGGCCGAAGACGGCACCTCTATCAACTGCCACTTTCTCTAAAGATGGACTCTGTGCCTGGGGCATCAAAATGGGCACCATCAGCAAAGGCATCCGAAACCATCGTGCAACAAAACCACTCTCACAGCTGTTCCACAGAAATACACCGTGAGAGAGCAGGTGATTTTCAGTTTTCTACTGGCTGCATTATAAAGAGTGAACAGGTGAAGTTAATACTGTTTAACCCAGTCCATCTAAGGTACTACCATCTCAACACGTAATCAATATAAAAAGCACTGAGATGTTTTAGACTCTTTTCTCTTATTAAGTCTTTGAATTCTGGGCTCTGTCTCACACACACAAAGAGCCCCACGTCACAGGCTCCCGGCCCCTTGTGGCCAGTGGCCGCCGTGCGGGTTGGTGTGGGCCAGGCGCGGACAGGGTGGTAAGCAGACAAGGCGAAGGGCTGCATCCCTCCTCCACACACATGCTGGCTGAAGATGAGAAAGGCCGAGAGACCAGGCTCCTGAGGACTCAGTTTTCCGAAGCTGTGCATCTTGAGTACAAGCACCTTGTTTTTGTTTTTTTAACCCTCAGTGGGGCCCAAAGCCTGTGCCCAAAGGGGACAAGCAGCAGAAGTTTGCAGAGTAAACACATGAAAAATGCAGATTACCTGGGTTCGGACTCATTCTGTCCTCGACTCCAACCTCTAGCCCAGGGCTCTTAAAATCCCACTTCCCTAGACCCTCACACATGCCCAACTCAGGTCCCCCTGTCATGGAGAATATAGGGGACAGGTGACAGAGATGTTAATCTGCCTGTAGTATTTAGTGTTTGGATTTCTTCAGGGGGAGGGTAAAAATTAACTCCACTCCCGCCCCTCTGGTTTCTGAAAGGTGACTACATATTAAGGAAATGCATGGCGAGATACCACTTCACACCTCCTATGATGGCTGTGATGAGAAAATGGAAGACTACGAGTGCTGGCGAGGACGTGGAGAAACTGGAACCTTCATATACTGCTTGTAGGAATGGAAGATGGTTCAGCCACTATGGAAAATAGTCTGGTGGTGCCTCAAAAAGCCAAACATACTGTCTTATGACCCAGCAATTCTACATCCAGTACAAATGTGAAAGAACTGAAGAAGGACCTGGACAGAAAGTATAGCAACGGTCACTGCAGCATTATTCACACTGACCAAAAGGTGAGAACAATGCAAGTGTCACTGACAGATGAATGGCCAAACAAAATGCGGTCTACACACATTGGACTACTACTCAGTCGGGAAAAAGAATGAAGTTCTGACACACGTTGCAACCCATGTGAACCTTGAAGATAGTACACCACACGAAATTAATCAGTCGTAAAAGGGCAAATATCCTGATTCCAGTTACATGAGGTCCCTAGGAGAGGCAAATTCAGAGAGACAGAAAGCAGATTTGAGGTTACCAGGGGTTGAGAGAAAGAGGGAACGAGGACTTACTGCTTAACGGGTATAGAGTATCTCTTGGGAAAGATGAAAAAGTTTTGTAAAGAGTGGTGATACCTGCACAATAGCGTGAATGTAATTAAAGTCACCCAACTGTACCCTTAAAAACAGTTAAAATGGCAAATTTTGTTACATATTATTTTACAACACAAAATTTCAAAAGGGAACAGCCACACTCCTGTGATACCCGAGGTGACAAACACAACAAAAGCCCCCCTTGCCCCCTTCTCTGCACATATATGAAGTGAAATTCCATCCAAGCCCCAAGGAGAGCAATCTCAAGCAACTTTAAGAAGGTAGCAAAGGTAAGGAAAAATTCACTTGGGTGGGCGTCTGGGTGGCTCAGTGGATTACGCCTCTGGCTTCAGCTCAGGTCATGATCTCAGGGTCCTGGGACTGAGCCCCACATTGGAAATCTCTGCTCAGCAGGGAGCCTGCTTCTCCCTCTTTCTGCCTGCTGCTCTGCCGAATTGTGATCTCTCTATCAAATAAGTAAATTAAAAAATTTAAAAAAAATTTTCACTTGGGTGATTTCTACAGTATTTCCAACTAAACGTGAAGGTCCAATGAGAAAGGGTCAGTAAACCACAGTTCCCGACCTTCTGAGTTCCCCAAGCTCTCGTACCCCCTCTGCTGCTGGGAAGTGGGAACAACACTCTCTATATTTCCCTCTCCAGTAACTACATTATAAATGTGCGGAAGACATCACCCAAGCAGTCCAGACTTTCTATCTAAATGCAATGTTTCTTATATCATTCTCTCCTTAACTTGCAAGTACCAAAATTCTCTTCCTGTTTTGCTCTCTTCCATCCGTATGACAAAACAGGTGTTCTTCCATCCCAAATTCCCAGTACAAAGAATGAGTTCACTACCTGCAGAAATCTTCTTTACCTCAAAACCTCCCCAGCAATACAGCTGTTTACTTCTGTTTTGTAATCAGTCCTCACAGAATGTTCCGTAATCATATGTCATTTATATTGGTCTAAAGTTACGGAAAAATGAGCTTTACTTGACAAATAGAAAAAGCAGGCAAAGGCCACCAAACATGTTATGTTCAGAGGACAGGTCTTGAGGTCATATGAAACAAATTACCTTGGGGTTTTCTGCAAACTTCTTCTTGGCCATTTTCCTAAGGCTTTCCTCGATCCCCTTTTTAGATTTCGCCAGTATGTCCTCTGTCTGGTCCACCAACACTACTGTGTGGCCAGTTGCTGCAGCAACCTAGGGCCAAAAAAGAAAGAAAGGAAACACAGAAGTTAGAAAAAACAGTGGAGTTTCACATTCCAGATGAACTCTGCCACCATTCTCTTCCAAATACTAAGGAAACATCATAAGGCAACCTCAACTAAACACGCACTTCTCGCCAGGCACTGCTCTGAAGGCTTTAAACGGTCAACGAATTCTCAAAAACATCTCATAAGGTTACTAAAGACAGGCAGGCCGCGGAGCTGGGAGGTGACTCAAGGCTCTGAGGGCCACACCAGAACTACTTCCCAGCTGTCCCACAAGAGAGCCACTAGCCACATGTGGCTATTGAAATAAATGGAAATTGAATAAAATGAAAAATTCAGTTCCTCAGTTACACTAGCCATATTCCAAGTGCTCAACAGCCCATTCACAGAGCACTGAACTCCCCACCCATCATCTTTTTTCCTTAAAACTAGAGCATTCTATGCAGCTTGACTGTTAGCCCATCTCTTCTGTAGTCCTTCAATCAGCAATAGGCAAGACTTTCATAATGGTGGCAAAAAGATTCCAAGGGCCGGGATGCCTGGGGGGTTCAGTCAGTTAGGTGTCAGACTCTTGGTTTTGGGTCAGGTCATGATCTAAGGGTCATGAGATAGAGCCCTGTGTAGGCTTCACATGGAGTCTGCCTGAGAGTCTCTCTCGCGTGCTCTCTCTCTCCCCCCGCCCCTCCCCCATTCACACACATGCTCACTCTCGCTCACTCGATCAAATAAATTAAAAAACAAACAAACAAAAAAAGACTCCAAGGGCTATTTAGTGACATGGCTCCCATGAAAGTAGGTCTCTGGTGACCAGCCAATTCAGGCAGGCAACTCCCCATCCTACCTTGGCTGAAGGTCAGAGGGTACACTTAGTGCAACGGCCCCGAAGTTCTCCTGGAGCCAGCTTAGTTCAGCCACATTCAGTGACAGTTCAATCCCTTTTTCATCACGATTTGCCAATAGCTTTTTAAAAAAGATTTTATTTATTTGACAGAGAGACAGAACAGGAACACAAGCAGAGGGAGTCAGAGAGGGTGAAGCAGGCCTCCCACTGAGTAGGGAACCCAATGCAGGGCTCGATCCCAGAACCCTGGGATCATGACCTGAGCCGAAGGCAGGCGCTTAACGACTGAACCACCCAGGCGCCCCTGTCACTAGCTTTTGCAAGGACTGTGGAACAGGTAGTATGGCTAAAAGTAGGTCACTGGGTCACATTACAGGTAGACACTGCACTCCGTTCACGCCACAGGTAAGAGGACATGCAGCCTACAACAAACATGAGTGATATAGGACACCAGCACGACTGAGATGCCCCTCGGAGTCTGAAAAGGCCCCGGCAGAACCACTGCGCTGGAACGTCCTTGGATCAACAGTGTGCAGGAGAGGGCACAGCCAGCTGAAGCAAACCTGCCCAGAGAGGACAGTAAGACAGTTGTAACTCACCGTCGGGATGCAAGGCTATTGAAACTGGGCAACTCAAACTCCAAACTGAAAACCAGAGAGGAAAAGTAACAGAAGAGCACAACTCCACAGCAAAGAGGTCCAAATCCCTGAACCAAGACTTCCGAAGAACACTTATAAAAAATGGAAGTTAATTAACAAGAGCACCTCTGGCTTCTCCCTGAGCCAGCTCCCTACAGAGACTGCAGGTCTGAGCCTGTGGGACCTGCGGGCAGGAGTCAGGCCGCCAGCTCCCCGGAGCCTGCCTGGGAACCAGGTCAAGAAAGCACTGCCAGGACAGGAAGGTCTCATCAGCCCGGCCTGGCAACAGCGGGGATGGCAGTTATCTTGATAAAAGGAGAGAGGCTAGCAGTGAACTTGCCCTGTTAGCAGAAACGCAGGCCTGCAGGCGGGCAGCGAGTGCCCGCCTATCTGGAGCAAGCCTTCTCCCTGAGTAACAGCCGACTGCGGCTCAGCTTGCCAACACTTAAATCACGTGACACAAACTGGCCCCTCTCACACATTCAGAGTGAAGAAAGCAAGAGCACATTTAGAAACTGTGCGGAAAAGGCGAGCCAGCAGGCCTGAGACTGTTGTCTTCAGAAAGGCCCTTGGCCGGTCCCTGGAAACTCAGACTCGGAGACAGTGCCCATCCTTCCTGGAGGAGAGAGGCTCACTGTGCCTAACCTGCTGAGGCACTGTGGTCCCTGCTGCACACCTGCCTGCCTTCCAGGGGTCAAGGACTTGGGTGTGTGCCAGGCAGAGGTACCTGTGTGTCCAGCCCCAGTGAAAGCCCAGGGCCCTGGGTCTCCGACGAGCTTTTCCAGTAGGTGCTTCGCATGTGCCATCACACCCTGTTGCCAGAGGAACTGCATGTGTCCCGTGCGACTGCACAGGGAAAGGACTCTGGAAGCGGCCCCTGCTCTCCGTGGACTTTGCCCCTTGCCCCTTTCCTTCTGCTGCTTTTGTTCTGTATCCTTTTGTTGAAATAACTGTAGCCATGACTATCATTATGTGCTGGGTCTGCGACTCAATCTGCAAACTCGGAAGAGGGGGTGATTTGGTGGAGAATCCGGACACAGAAACTAAGGAAATAAATCTCTAATTCCAGATGCAGTTAGAGATGAAATTAAATTACTCTGAGGAGGCACCCGGGGAGAGCAACAGTTGAAGGGAGGCGTGATGATCACTGATGGGGCACCTTGCCTGCAAGGCAGGGGCAGGCAGGGACACTAGCTTTAGGGAACTTCTGTTTTTGTTCTGGCTCCTCTGAGAGTCCCTGGGGAATGACACAACTGATTTTCACTTTGTCCCTCTTAACCTCTGACCTAGATCATTCTCTGAATAGGCCAGGAAGGACCCCCCAACCCCCAGATTTCTACCTGACTGGGTCCCGATCCTCTTTCCCCCTCTTTACCTCCAGTGGGAATCACTCAGATTTTTTTTGCTCCTCAAGGAGTTGGAGAAGAAAATTCAAGTACATTTGGCACAAGTTACAGAAGGGGACAGAGATAAAGAAAGAAAATGAGGGCAGTGTCCTTTTGCTTAGGGACTTTATAATCACACTGAGAATACACAAGGGAGAAAACTAAGTATGTAAGACTCCATACAGGGAAGTCAAATAAAATAAAAACGGTCATCGTGAAGAATCCTGTCAGAAAGCTGAACTCAGAAGGCTGGATAAAAGGAGATCTAGAATGGGCCAACTTCCCAAGGAATAAAAGAACTAACCATAAAGAAGTGAGGGGTGATTTCACATCTTTTCTCTAGAAACCCACTTTCAAGGGTATTATAGTCATGTTTGATTGTGATAATCATGGGGCATTTTTGGTTATGTAACAGGTAAGCCACAATGCTTTCCTTAGACAGCTAACTCTTGAACAACTTGGGGTGAGGGGTGCTGACCCCTGCCCCTGCACTGCTGAAAATCCACATACAATTTTGACTCCCCCAAAAGTTAACTATTAATAGCCTACTGTTGACCATAGGCCTTACTGATAACAATCAATTCACACATATTTTGTATGTTTCATGTATTATATACTATATTCTTACTATAAAAAAATGTTAAGGAACTAATAAGGAAAATATATTTATAATACTATAAAAAAAAAATATGGGCACCTGGCTGACTCAGTCAGTTAAGCGCCCGATTCTTGATTTCGGCTCAGGTCATGATCTAAGAGTTGTAGGTGAGCCCCACATCAGGCTCTGCACTCAGCATGGAGTCTCTCAGAGTCTCTCCTTTCCTCTGCCCCTCCCCTGCTTACTCTCTCTCAAAATAAAATCTTTAAAAAAAAAAATAATGCAGGGGTACCTGGGTGGCTTAGTTGGTTAAGTGACTGCCTTTGGCTGTACCTGAGGTCCTGAGATCAAACCCCACATCAGGCTCCTTGCTCTGCAGGGGAGCCTGCTTCTCCCTCTTCCCTCCACCTACTGCTCCTGCTGCTTGTGCTGTCAAATAAATAAAATCTTATTAAAAAAAAAAAAAAAAAAGACAACTGGGGGCGCCTGGGTGGCTCAGTGGGTTAAGCCTCTGCCTTCGGCTCGGGTCATGGTCTCAGGGTCCTGGGATCGAGCCCCGCATCAGGCTCTCTGTTCAGCAGGGAGCCTGCTTCCCCCTCCCTCTCTGCCTATCTGTGATCTCTCTCTCTGTGTCAAATGGATAAATAAAATCTTTAAGAGAAAAAAAAACTGTATAAAAACCCATGTATAAGTGGATCCCCCCAGTTTAAACCCATGTTGTTCAAGGATCAACTGTAATTGTTTTAAACTGCAAGCAGATCCAAACCTAGATGAGAAGTACCCCAAACATTCAAGTAAACCAGAGATAAGTGCATTACAAAAACACTAAAATGCAACCAGGAAAAACCATAGCCAGAAGAGCATTTTCGGCCTTCATGCTGACCTTCTTCTCTTAACCAAAGTCCTCTGACAAACTCCCCCAGCCACTCCCTGCCCCCACTGGAAGAAGACACTAACCAATC
The DNA here is from genome assembly GCA_004024625.1 of Mellivora capensis. Classification (NCBI taxonomy): domain Eukaryota; kingdom Metazoa; phylum Chordata; class Mammalia; order Carnivora; family Mustelidae; genus Mellivora; species Mellivora capensis. Next base: position 16,323 of record PISX010005270.1, read on the forward strand.
CGATCCCTGCCTTGCTTCATCAGAGTTTCTGACCAAGCAACTGGAGACAACACGTGTGTAGACCCTGACCAAACACAGCTATTACAACACGGCTCTCCAGGCAATGTCTCAGGTGAGCCAAGTGCACAAGTCAAATGACTATGTCAAAGGGACTAAGTGTGTAACATTTAGTTTTCTTCTCACCCAGGAGATGCAAGAGGTGCAAGGAGGGGCCAGACCTGACAGGAAGACAGATTCTTCCCAGTGTGATGCTACTGATCACATTCTTGCTTTGCAAAATTGCACTCAGCTCCACTGTGCCTCATTGGTCTCAAAAAACTCAATGTTATCTTTCTCAAGTGACTAGAGCATTTTCTATGCTCCCAAATGCCTCTACTGGTATTTCTGGTCCAGTGAGAAGGCTATGATTATCTACTCTGAACAGTTATCCCCAGGAATCTTGTTTTGTTTGTTCTTGTAAATACTTCCTACTTCAGCTTTTCTTTAATTAATTCATAAAACTTCAGGAAAATATGAAGGAAATCTTACGGTAGATAGAAAGGACATTCCTAGGGCGCCTGGGTGGCTCAGTGGGTTAAAGCCTCTGCCTTCGGCTCAGGTCATGATCTCAGGGTCCTGGGATCGAGCCCCGCATCAGGCTCTCTGCTCACCGGGGAGCCTGCTTCCCACTCTCTCTCTGCCTGTCTCTCTGCCTACTTGTGATCTCTGTCAAATAAACAACAACAAAACAAAACATACACACACACACACACACACACAGAAAGGACATTCCTATTTAAACCCAAAGTGGATACGGTTAGGTCTGAATAAAGAAAATACAGACAAAAAAGAGAAAATTAAATTCTCCTGAAATATTTTCTATTTTATGAAGACGTTCTTTAGTGCAGGTCACAATTTATTTGTGTAGAAATAAATGAACGTCAAATTACAAATTTAAATGTTAAAATACAATTACAACGTTAAATTCCAAATCCAGTGATTTCAAGTTATAACAACATTTACATTCTACCTACCTGCAGAGAGCAACCGAACCCAATGTTCTAGTTGCTTGCAATCATCTCTTGCAGAAATACCCTATGGACAGACACCAGGGCAGCAATATCTTGAGGACAACTTCAAGCCCTATTTGTCTTTGCAACCCTAAGGGCCTGGCCCAGACTCAGCACTCAATGTTTACTTGCTAAATAAATGGGCAAACAAAACACAATGTTAGATACTTAATACAATTTCCACAGGATGAGCCCGGTGCTTTTTGACTGTATTTATCTACTCCTGCTGTGTGTCTCAAATGTCCAACACTGAGATGACCCAGGATGCGAGCAGTCTGTCGCTTGCCCCCATGCATTCGATGTCAGACTCTCATCCCAGCTGCACAACTCCCATCCCAGACCAGCTCAATAAGCTGAGGCAGTATTAAGCATGGCTAGACAGCCACAGGCCACTTCATAAAGGCCAGCTTTTTTCCTTCTCAATTATTAATGCACTTGTCTTATTTCCCCTATGAGATCCCTGAGAGCTGGGAGAGCTTACAGAAATAACAGTCTCTACCCACAATTATCAGAAAGAACACAAGCCCTTAAAACAAACAAATAAAAAAACCCAATGCAGCAAAATTAAGAGATGTACTGAGCATTTATCACGTGCCAGGCACATACTTTGCATTTTCCAAGACTATTTCTGATCAATCCAATAACCGTGCTGAAGTAGACACCATCCTGTTTTGCAAAAAAAGGAATGAAAAAAGGAATGAAATTGGCCCAGTATCACTCAGCGGCTAAGCTGTGAAGCCAGAGTTCAAATTCCAAGGCTGTCTGGCTCCAGAACTTCTCTTGTAATCTAGTTAGAGGAGAACAAGGAATGCTGTCTTATTTGTTGAGACAACCACCTTTCAAGATACAGTTAATAATAAAATATCTTTTCACAAAAATTTCATGCTATTGACTTTTTTGTATTCTCTTTCCCCCATGCCTTCCTCAGTAACTATTACGGATGTGGTGACATCTATAAAAATTCCTCTTAAATAACATGTCAGTTCTTCCCCAAACTGGAATCCTAATACACATTCACAGTCCTTACGAAATTGGCAGCACCATTCCATTTTGTAGATGAGGTAAACTGGGGCTCAAAGAGGTTCCATACCTTGTATACTGTCCCATGGTGAGGGTTAGCAAGGGGTGTGATAACACCCAGAAGCAGTCTTAGGTTTCATCAAACCATAGTCACGTTCACAACAAATATGACTTGAAAACCAAGAACATCTATCCAGACAGATGACATCTGCCACGTGAGCATGAAAGCCTCAAAAGACACCTGAAACACCCTTCGGTTCTAGGACAGCAGTTCTCCAAGTGTGAGGCTCACACCAGCAGCATCAACCACCTGGGGGCTTGTTGGAAATGCAAATTCTCAGACTCCATTCCCAACACAATGAATCAGAAACTATGGGTTGGGGCCAGAATTGTAACAAACCCTTCCTGGTGATTCTGGTGCTCTAAGATCTGTGCTCCAATCTGGCTGCGGATAAAAATCAGGTGGGGAACATTTAAACCCACCAACATCCAAACCTCATCTGTAGATACTCTGATTTATGTAGTCTGCAGGCGCTGGCACTTTAAAAACAACCCAAGACAATTTTTCTTTAAGATTTATTTATTTGAGAGAGAGAAAGTCGTGTGGGAGGCAAGGAGCAGAAGGAGAGGGGGAGTCTTACACAGACCCTGCTGAATGCAGAGCCCAACAAAGGGGCTCGATCTCAGGGCCCTGATGACCTGAGCTGAAACCTAGAGTCGGATACTAAACTGACTGAGCCACCCAGGAGACCCCTTTTTAAAGATTTATTCGCTTTAGAGAGAGAAAGTGCAAGCTTGAGAAAACCTCCATGTGATTCTAATGTGCAGCCCAAATACTAAAGCATCGTTTGAAAATAAATCATCTGCTCTGATTCCTATCCCCACTCACCCCAGCCCTTCTGGGTTGCCAATGATCTCTTCAAACCACTGAGAGGCCAGCAAATCTCTGTCCCTAAATCCGTGGGGTTCCTATGTCTTCCTGCTGCCCTGTGGCCATGAGAAAGTTCTAGACGTGATCTAGAAGATATTATCTGGAAGGAAGACTCCTCTCCTCTAACTTCTCCCCAGATCCCTGAAGGAAAAGTCAGGCCCCACCAAGCTGCTACTTCTGCCTAGGCCTCTTGAACATCAGGGACTTGCTACATCTCCCCTAAAGAGAACTTGCTTCTTAATTCCTTTCTTGAAGGTCAGGGCCTGCACATGTATTTCCCAATTGTGTTCCAGTCCCCTCCCTTGAAATGACAGTCCTCTGGCCTTGATCTCTAGCCACAGTCGCATCTGTACTGATCTTTGATTCTTAACTGATGGCTCCCGGCTAACCCCTAACAGCCTTAAGCTAGCCACTTCTTCTCTTTCTTCTCCACAGGCCACAATGCTAAGAAAAATCTTCAGCTCCCTAGAGAAGAAATCCCTTGAAAAACTCCACAACAAATGGAAACCAGAGTCCACAGAGGTTTGCCATCCCTAGTAACAACTAGTTTAGAATCCTTCCTATATGCCAAACATCAGGCCTATCTTATCTCATTTAACTTTATTTAACCAAGTCTCAAGTATTATCAAGTGCCAATTTTAATGAGACGTCACTTTACAGTTCTGTAGTATTCTCTTGAAGACAATGAAGAGACTAAAACCTTCAATAAAAGAACACATAATATTATTTTTGACATCTGGAATGGGAAAATTCCTTATGCAGGTACCATTACTCCCACAGCTCATTACTGACCCCAAGATAAGATGTACGGAATACAAGTCTCTGCAGCATGAGCACTCCTCTAACTGCTGGGAGACGCGCGCTCCTCTGCATTCAGAGCTCCTACATTTTTACCAAGTACCAGGAACTGTTCTCATCTCCCACTTCTCTTCTTCAATTTACAGCAGAGTTCTTGGAAGAGGTACCGTATCCTCCCTTGCCACAAATAATACTACGAACGTAAGTGTACATACTGGCACTGATGCCTCAGATCTCATCGGTGATAACAATAAAAACACTCACATCACCCAGAAGAGGCTTAAAATTTCAGGATCATCAATGAAAGGAAAACACATAATTTTTAAAATTTCTTACAGAATTCTCAGGGCCTCAAAATCCTCTTTTCATAAAGACCTTAGCCCAAAAAACAATGACCTCATCTAACCTTTCTGGCAATCAAAAGATCAAATGTTAAGAAAGAAGGTTTGTACAGCTGAGTTACAAGTATCAAGAAAACAAAAGAAAAAAAAGGTCACACACTTAAACTGAAATACAGGGCTGACACTTGGTTCAACAGCACTCCTCTTTGAGTCCCACATAATAATTACACACTAGTGTAGGGGAACTACGTCAACAGCAAAAGCCTCCCAGCTGAGTTTCCCCACTCTAAGCTCATCTCTCCCAACCTTACAGATGTTTGTTTCATTTTTCTTAAAGTGCAAGTGAAAAGTCTCCATGGGTTCACATCCCTTCCTCCACTAACTACCCAGGTCTAAAAGTGTCGAACTCCTAACTCCTAAGGCCATCCTACACAGTTCGTTCAAGCCTCTTCTTTTTGACCTGAAACCCTCTTTCCCATCTAATTTCTCTTTCTTCACTCTTTCTTGTAAGAACCATACCTATCCACTGCTGAGGCCCACTTCTCTCCTATGACAGTGATGGTGGTTCATGTTTATGGCTTTCCAGTGACCCCTCCCCAGTGAAATCCAGAGTCCTTCAAGTGGTTAGGGCTTCATGCATGGTTTTCACTTACACTCTGGTTTGAAGGCTAAGAGCAGAACAAGACTGCTGTGTTGTTCTTGGAAGCCAAATAATGGTACTGGGGTACACAGTGGGGAAGCCTTTGAGAACAGTCTGGGAAAAAAACGCAGGATTAGAATATGCTTTCAACAAATGATCCAAAGTCACAGATAAGAGAAGCTTGGCTTCTTGGAAGTGAGCATTCTTGATCCCCTTCCCAACACCTGTGCTCCCCTATGAATGCAGGGGGGCTACCATTTAGAGTACCATGCTGGCCACATCTCCATGTTCATTCCTTCCAGTACTGCCTACCGTCTACGATATACTCAACACCTATGTCGCTCGTGCCTCTTCCAGGCTCTGGGATGAGGTAGTGAACAAAACAAGTCCCCTGCTCTCAGATAGTTTTCACTCCTCATAAATTACCCAATTTCATCTTCATAATAGCCTTTGGGGTGGCGCTGTAACAATAAGCAATGTGAGGGTCTGCAGATGACTGGGATTTGAAGGTAGGGCTGTCTGCATTTGGAGTTAACGTGCTGGCTATTCTAGACCCAAAAGACACAGCTGAGTCTAAGCGGAACAGTCAAGATCATTAGGAGTTGGGCAAGAACTAGCCCATTTGGAGCTCAATTACCAGCTGTGAGGTGGGACACTTTCCATGACCTTTGTGGGCCATGTGGAGCAATAGGGTTGTTGAGAGGATTAAACGAGTTAATATATGTTGGTACCCAAAATGGAGCCTGGCATGTCACAAGAGCTCATTATATTTATTCTAGGCAGCTCCCTTCCTCCTTGTTCCAGGGTCTGAAGCCTAATACTGAATCCAGGTACAGCCTCCTACGGTAAATAATTTTATTTTGCTTTTGTTCCTAGACCTTCCAATCCCAAGACTTATTCCCTTTCTGGTTTTCATTTTCAGGTTTTCCTTTCTTTATTCTTCCATCTTTACAGACTGGGATCTCTTTTCATTTAAAAAGAAAGTAAGGGGCACCTGGGAAGCTCAGTCAGTTGAGCCAACAGACTCTTGATCTCGGCTCAGGTCATGATCTCAGGGTCGTGAGAATGAGCCCCGCACCGGGATTGATGCTTAGCAGAGTCTACTGAAGATTTTTTCAGTCTCTCTCTCAAATAAATAAATCTTAAAGAAGAACAAGGAGAAAAAAAAAAGGTGGAGAGGGGTCCCCACAAACTCCCTTAACCTCCTTAAGCTGGCCTTTGCTTCATCTCTAAAGTCTTCTGATTACTGTGCGGCAGAGTGGTATGTAGAATACAAGTTCTAGACTGGATTTTCTAGGTTTAAACCCTGGGTTAGTCACTTACTGCATGACTTCGGGCAAGTTACACAGCCTCTCTGTGGTTTCCTGATGTGTTACAAGGAGCAACACAGTACCCTGCTCACTGGATTGCCACAGATGCATTTAAAGTGCTTAGACCAATGCCAGGCACATAGACTGTGCAATGATGCTTGTTAGCTGCCGCTCTGGTCACCCCACCTGGTGCTTCCACTCTCTCCCCAGCCACGCAGTTCCTAAACCCTACCAATATGGTTTCCTCCATCACCACTACTGTAGGAAATTACACATAACTTATCTGTGGTCTTCTAAGTGCTAAAGACAATGCCTGTTCTCTGACTACATCTTCCACTTTTCCATAACTAGACCTTACTTTTTGAAACTCTCTCTTCAATTTCTTATCTCTGCTCCTCTTAGCCATAATGACTTTTTTTTTTTTTTTGAAGACTTTATATTTATCTGGCAGAGAGAGCGAGCACAACCAGGGAGGAGCAGCAGGCAGAGAGAGAAGCAGACTCCTCGCCAAGCAATGAGCCTGACACAGGACTTGATCCCAGGGCTCTGGGATCATGACCCAAACCGAAGGCAGATGCTTAACCAACTGAGCCACCCAGGCACCCCATATTAACTTCTCTGAATCTTCTCAACCACTGAACAAAGGGTATCCTTCAAGGTTCTCCTTTCAATATTCTTTTCTTCTGCCTCTGTATCTTTTTCCTTCTGGAATCTCAATCATTCTCATAATTCCAACTGTGCCTACAACTAATATAATCTGTTCTCAGTCATCATCTTGACACCCTAAAACCAGTTCTCTTTGAACTTCATTAACGGTACCACTATTCTGATGGTCACAATCTGCTACATAACACTTTTTTCTTAATCTAAACCCCTAACTACTGTCCAAAAAAATCCTACTCCTTATCCAAGACCCACTTCAAATGCTACCCTCTCTATGAAGCCTTTTTCCAAATGAATGTGCTCTTTTCTCTGTTTTGAAACCTCAGAGCTAGATTTTTACTGGTCTTAGGCTGCTACTTTATATTGAAGTAAACTGTCATTTGGATCTTTGTCTAGCAATCTCTGCTCCCAGTGAAATTCCTTATGGCATAAACTGATTTGGTCTCTATATCTTCTAGCAATTACCACATGCCTTGCACATGGTGGCTGTCCCAAAAGTAACTGGTAAATACTAAATGCTTGGGATCACAGTAACCTGAGCCTGTACTCTTCTCCAGCCACACCCCACTTCTTCCTCCTCCGTACTATTTTATGGCCTCATGCCCCAGCCCTGGTGGCTCCCTCCACCGGGAAGCCCCATTTCCTTCACTGCTGCTTGGGGGACTCCAGTCATCTTTTAGAATTCAACACAGAAGCTATTTCTCCTTTAGTGACATGTCTCCCAAACTTTAACAGAGGTGGTCACTTCTTGGAACCTCTACTGATTTACAGATACAAGTAAATCTTTCATAAAGGACTCCAAATACTGAAAGAAAAAGCACAGAGCTGGTGTGAACCACCAGCTATCAATGGCTGCTCCATTATGTAGGCAGTGCAGTCACCAGGATATGGACACAGCAGATAAATCAAAAACAAACTAGTCACAGGCTATTTTATGTTGTAAAATCTCACAAATTTCAGAATAACAGGCACTAACCCATCAGTATGTAGGAGAAAGTACAGGTGTGAAAGATAAATTGGACATGGGAAAGTTGACCAACACCAACTTTTAATGGTGAACTCAAGATAACACCTACAGACCTTTTCAAAAGAGCTGTTGCATCATCCACTTCAGAGTCTGAATTTGCTGTTACCCCAAATACCACCACAGGGTGGGTCTGGCACACTCCTATTTGTAGTCCAAGCAGAATTTCCAGTAGAGGCACCTGGGTGGCTCAACTGGTTAAGCGCCTAACTCCTGACTTCTGCTCAGCTCATAATCTCAGTGTCTTGAGCATGCCCCATGCCAGGCTCCATGCTCAGCATGGAATAGGCTTGATATTCTTCCTCTCCCTCCTTCTCTGCCCCTCCACCAGCCTGCTCTATAAATAAATAAAGTCTTTGAAAAAAATTTCCATGAATATAAATTTCATATACATATATGTAGTACAATATATGCATATGTCTTTTTTTGAAAGAGCGAGAGCGAGTGCAAGCTGAGGGCGGGAAGGAGCAGAGGAAGTGACTCTTAAACAGGCTCCACACCCAGCATGGGGTGCAACTCAGGGCTCAGTCTCACCATCCTGAGATCATGACCTGAGCCAAAATCAAGAGTCAGACCCTTAACTGACTGAGCCACCCAGGTGCCCCTATACATATGACTTTTTTACATATACTTTTTAAATGTCCTTTTTCCCTTATCATAAAAGAGGTATCATATAGATCAAATCAGATCTTATGTATTTAAAAGTCTTACCATAAGGTACTTTTTTAAAGATTTATTTATTTCAGGGACGCCTGGGTGGCTCAGTTGGTTAAGCGGCTGCCTTCGGCTCAGGTCATGATCCCAGCGTCCTGGGATCGAGTCCCACATCGGGCTCCTTGCTCGGCGGGGAGCCTGCTTCTCCCTCTGCCTCTGCCTGCCACTCTGCCTGTGCTCGCTCGCTCTCTCTCCCTCTCTCTCTGACAAGTAAACAAATTTTAAAAAAAATTTAAAAAAAGATTTATTTATTTCAGAGAGAGAGAGAAAGAGCTTGCGCATGAGCAAGCATGAGCTGAGGCAGAGGGAGAAGAGGACCCCCAGAGCTGGGACCCCCCGCCACGTGCAGCCTGACTCCAGGACCCCAAGATCATGACCTGAGCCAAAACCAAGAATCAGACGCTTAACCAACTGAGCCAGCCAGGTACCACTGACCTTAGGATATTTAAACCACCAAAACACTCACCTGTATCAGGTCACATCCCAGATGTGACAGACAGGCACTCCATCTGCCTCCATTAGTCGTTTGTGCTTGTATTTCCTTCTCTGGACAGTGAACTCCTCAAGAGCAGCAACCACATATTATGTTTTACCCTCCCTAAAACCCAGCCCATGCAAGACACTTAATATTGGTGAAAAGAACACATGAATAATAGATTTCTAAAAAGCCTTAGTTCATAAATTATTTTTGGACAGAGTTCTCAATAAGTCATGACTATACAGAATGCCTAAATTAACAACACAGGAAACAACAGATGTTGGCAAGGATGCAGAGGAATGAGAACCCTCCTACACTGCTGGTGGGAATGCAAAGTGGTGCAGCTACTCTGGAGAACAGTATGGAGGTTCCTCAAAAAGTTAAAAATAGAGCTACCCCATAACCCACCAATCGCACTCCTGAGTGTTTACTCAACGGACACAAAAAATAAAGATTCGAAAGGATATATGCACACCAATGTTTATAGTAGCATTAACAACAACAGCCAAACTATGGAAAGACCCCAATGCCCGTTGACTGAGGAACGGACAAAGAAGACATGGGGTGTGTGTGTGTGTGTGTGTGATGGAATATTATTCAGCCATAAAAAAGAATGAAACCTTGCCATTTGCAATGACATGGATGGAGCTAGAGGGTATTATCCTAAGCAAAATAAGTCAGAGAAAGACAAATACCATATGATTTCACTCATATGTGGAATTTAAGAAACAAAACACATGAACATGGCAGTGGGGGAAAGCGAGGCAAACCAGGAAACTCTTAATTATAGAGGACAAACTGAAGGCTGCTAGAGGGGAGGTGGATGGGGGTTTGGGCTAGACGGGTGATGCATATTAAGAAGGGCACTTGTGATGAGTATGTAAGTGATGAATCACTAAATTCTACATCTGAAAGTTAACACTGTATATTAACTGGAATTCAAAAAAAAACTTGAAAAAAAAAGTCATGACTATAACTTGAAAGTATAACAACTTTTCCATAACTTTCAAGTTACTTATGAAAAATCGCATTACTTTGAAAAGTACAGTAACAACAACAGAAAAAGCTAAGAAGCACAGTCCTTTAGTCAATTACTAAATTGGGGAGGGGAGGGGGGGAATGCTACAAAAGTCTCTGTTATGTTGGCAAGCACATTGACTGTTTTCTGGCACTGGTGGTTAAGATGGCAGGCAAAAGCAGAACTGAAGGACGACTGCTGTGCAGTATGAGTGATTTAAAAAATGAACTTATGCTTAATTTCCTCCAGCATGTGGACGACTCTTATACCCTTTTATCAAAGGGGTTGTGGGCAAGGCTAGAGGCATGCAAACCCTGTATTTGTAACCATCTGAGGGGCACATGTGTGAGCCACATCAAGGATGGCCACAGACACACAGCTTGTTTCTCTATCACACCAGGGAAATGAAGGCACCTTAGCTTCTCACAACTGCTGCACGGTCAGATATGAGCAAAAGCATTTATTGTTCATGTTTATTAGCTACAGATAATTAGCTACAAAATTTTAGAGCAGAAAGACACCCTAATGATCATTCAGTGTGGTGGCTTTCAAACTTTTTTACCATAAAATCCTTCTACAGGAATGCATACGGAAAAACAATACGTAAAACAGAGGTCAGGGGAGGGAGGTCTGGGAACCACTGAGGAGACTCAGAGAACCCCTACAGTCCATCAGAGCTTTAGTGTAAAAATCTCTAACCTAGTCACATTCCTTAGGATGGCTATGATAGGGACGCCTGGGTGGCTCAGTTGGTTGAGCGGCTGCCTTCGGCTCAGGTCATGATCCCGGCGTCCTGGGATGGAGTCCCGCATCGGGCTCCTTGCTCGGCGGGGAGCCTGCTTCTCCCTCTGGCCTCTGTCTGCCACTCTGTCTGTCTGTGCTCGCTCTCTCTCTCTGACAAATAAATACATAAAATCTTAAAAAAAAAAAAAAAAAAAAGATGGTATGATAAAAAACAAACAAATGAACAAAAGCCAGAAAATAAGTCCTGGCAAAGATATGGAGAAATAGACACCTTTGCCCACTGTTGATGAAAATGTAAAATGTTGCAACTTCTTTGGAATATGTTACAGTAATTCCTCAAAAATGGAAAAATAATTACATATTATCCAGCAATTCTACTTCTAGTTATATACCCAAAAGAACTGAAAGCAAGGACTCTCAATAGTCCTTGTTAGTCCTATGTATACCCATATTCACAGCAGCATCAGTCACAGTAAGTGGAAGCAACCTGAGCGTCCCAAGACAGATAATTGGAGACAGAATGTGGTATATACATCACTCCATTAAAAATATTCCAGTGAACTATTATTCCTTAAACAGGAAGGTAACTCGGACACATGGTACAACAGGGATGAACCTTGAAGATATAATATTAAGTGAAATAAGCTAGTCACAAAAAGAAGACTACTGTATGATTCCACTTGGGTCCCTAGAACAGTCAGAGACAGAAAGTGGAACGGTGGCTTCTAAAGGCTGGGGAGGGGTGGGGGAAGTTATCGTTCAATGGGTACAAAACTTGAGTTTTGCAAGATTCAGAGTTCTGGAGATAGATGATGGTGATAGTTTTGCAACAATGTGTATATGCTCAAATATCACCGCACTGCATACAGGTCTCCCCCACTATCTGGAAGTAGAGCATTCCCATGACATTTTTCATAAGCCAAAATGGTATAAAGTGAAGAAGCACTTATCATTAATTTATAAGGAAAAATTCTGAACCTCCTCAGACCCAAAAAATAACCTCTTAGGCTCTTTTGATATGCTAGGACACATCTTGCCGATGCATACACAAAATAAATGGAGAAAAAGCACAGGTGCTCGCGGACACAGCTCAAAGCCATGGTGGCTCCTGCAGAGCGTGGTTCCCAGGAAGGAGCCCCTCCGGCTGTGCACTGCCTCTCTCATCACAGCCCTGCCTCTCCCACCACTGGCAGCCAAACAAGTGCTGGATGCTTTTTCACCTATTTTCGCACCAGCTAAAGTCCTCTATGGCTTTCCTTCAGTTACCAAAAAGAGACTGATGTAGATCTTTCAGAAAAGCAGTATGACACAATGCAAGCTCTTGGAAAGTGGGGGAAACCCACATGTAAAAATGGCTAAAATGATCAATTTTATGTTATGCCTATTTTGCCACAATTAAAAAAAACAAAAACAAAAAAACCTTTGTTCAATTCCAACACAACACTTTCATTTTCCTGAGGAAAGAAACAGAACTAAAGCAGAAAAACCATTCACGTAAGATCACACTATGGGCAGTAGCGTTCTACCCAAAATGTAACTGCATAAAAGGTACTTCCATCTATAGCACTTATTCCACCAAACCCTTCAATAGCCCCTGGGAACCAAAGAATAGAACTTCAGTTCCCACATACAGCTTGCGAAGCCCTCCACAGTGGAGACTCACCTCTGTTCCAGACACATGGCTCCCTGATGCCGACCACTTCCCCACCACTGCGAGGCCCACGGCCTCCACGTCTACTACTGTCTCCTCTCTTGCCCTCTGCATGGTCCACACCGTCTCCGCAGCTTCTCCTCACTAACTAAGCCTCAGTATCACACAGACAATGTCTGAGTTTCACATATACTAAGTGCTGAGTACACAGATAATAAGTAAGATCACTTCCAGACCTTCCACCCCAAGATCATCTTAGCTCTGGGCTAGCTGTCCCTCCTGCGCTCCGGTAATGGCCCTGCACCCACCTCACTGCTCTGACCATGTTTCAGCCTGTCTTCCCTACTTCCCCACCGCAGACTCCCAACAAAATGACATTTGTCTCTGTGTACTGGGCACCAAGACCCAGGAAATACCCCCGGGGAAACACCAACCAAACAGAGCTGGTAGGAAAGCCAAGATGAGATCAGATCTCCTGGAGGTCCAGGGTTCTTTTCATCAGTGTAGCTGAGGGCCCCCTGCCAATGTGAAAATAATTATATTACCGGAGGTTCTTACTTAGAAAAGAATTTCACGTGTTGCGGATGCAAAGAAACCACACTCATTCTTCTTGAATTATGCAGCAGTGCTCCCCAAGTTATTCCCAACTTTTGAGAAGGAGATGGCAGTGGAGAAACGGAACAGAAAAATAAAGGTCTTTTGTTCCCTCTTCCAGAGACAGCTGTTGTTCTTACAATAAGGAGGCCTCTGCCTGCCATTTTAACTTGAGCAACCATAATTTAAGTAAACCCAGTAAGAACTCCTGTTTTTTATTATAGTACCTACCCACTGTAAGACCTAGAGGACAAGCAATCTGTAATGGAAAAAAATTTATTTGAAGGCTATGTCCTCATAGCTCCATAACTTCCCTAGCCTTGGTGGAAGGCAGGCTTAGCCAGAGAGAAATATTTTTAGACCGGGGTGCTTCAGAGCTGTAAAAATAGGCCAGGTAAAGTGCACACTTGTCAAAGCCCCAGAGTACTCCAGCCACTGGGCCAAGGAAGCAGGCCAAGCAGAAGCATGCTGGTTTTATGTTTATATTTTTGCAAACATATCACCAGATTTGAAGCAGCTTCTCCAAAGCATAACCTGAAGGGTAAATGTGTGAGAACTCCGTCACCTGGTACAGAGAGCTGTCTCGTGCGCCCCTACGCGACAGGAGGTTCGTGGGGCATCAGCATTACGTTGCCTCAGAAAACTATTCTGACTTCCTTCCAATTCCTAGAATAAGTGCACTGAGTGAGCACTCATGATGCTGACTGTAGCCCAGAACTGCTTTTCCTTTGCATCAAGGCCTGCCCTTGAGCGCATGGTTGGAGTCAGGAAGGAAAAAAGTCATAAATCAGTTGTGTCTCTCAGAGCTGGCAATTCTGGGTTTATGATTATCTCCGACTGTGCAATCCCTTCAACTCTGCCATCTGCAAGGGTTGTCTTCGCTAACTTTGACAATCCAAAAAAAGGCATTCCATTGAGGCTTTCAACCACCACTGCCACCATAACCAGCTGGTTTATTCTTAGAACAGTGTAATTCATTAGCTGGCTTTTTTTTTTTAACTTGATTTTTATATTTCAAAAAGTATTTCTAAACAGCCAAAGAAATGTGCCTTCATTTTCAGATGAGAAGAACACATTTTTTTGAAAATTCAGTAAGCATCTGGATTTGGTAACACAACTCCTCTCCCAGGACTCTCTCCTCCCATCTCCCATCAATTCCAGGAAGGTGAAGGGGCAACTGGACATGTCACTAGCCATCAACGAACGCCTGGTTTGACCTAGCTCTCCAAGATGCTGCCATGATGAATGCTTTCCGAGTAGAAAAGACAGTTACAAATCTAAACTGCTCTCCAGTAAGATGAGTATGGCAGTGTCTGCTAGAATGAATGGGGTTTTGCTGAAAAGGACCAATTAAGAGGCTCCCACAACGATTCAAGGATCAATGCCCGGTCCAGGAATTACAAAGGGGAGCGCAGGGAAAAGAACACTCCTCACAGAGAAAAGCTGCAGAGCCTTTTGCAGAATAGAGGAGACTCCCACCGTGACCTCAGCCTCAGAGTGTATGTGGCTGGAGGAACAACAGTGGTAATGACAGACGGAGGAAAGTCGCAGGGAAAGCTGGAGGGGGCAAAGAAAGGGAACTGGCTGAATAATTAAGTCTTGGCTGCAGTTTAAGTCTATTCTTGGCATAAAGATGGCATCAGGGCAGCTAAATAGAGATCACCAGGGAGTGATTCTAACTTGAGTCTAGAGCTAAGGAGAGGTCAAGCTGTTACCTACTGATTCCAGATACCCACGAAAGATCCCCCCACCCATGGAAACCACACTTCTCTCTACCACACAGCAGAGGCCAGAGGTCCAGGCAGAATTGTGCTTACCTTGGCTTCGGGGATCAGACACCTTCAAAGACAGTGAAGAGAACTGAGAATTAGAGACGTCATCCCTGGATGGGTCTCACAAATCTACACGAAAGCCACATTTACCGGACAGTTACCACTGAACCTGCTAGAGAAGTCGCCGCAGCTCTTTGGTGGTTGGTTCTCCCAACACTGCGAGGCAATCCTTGCTTGCAGATAAGGAAAAAGGCAGAGAGGGGTTAACGGGCTCGCCTAAGGTTCCTACGGCAGGGGCCAGGTAGGGCTGGGGGCCAGGCTCTGGGAGGCACCTCCTCCTCTGCTCACTTCCAAGGGCTGGACCACCGCTCACCAGAAACGACTGCACTGTTCGTATACCCCAGGCAGACAGAGCACAGACAGCAGCAATACAATCTCCCTGTGAGCCCTGGAGAGCGAGGCAGTGAGGGGTGTGCCTAAGGCAGACGGGGAGAAGACAGAAGTGGAGGAAAAGAAATTAGAAACTCAAGCAACGGGGAGGAAACAGTGAGGCTATATCTAGGACATGGTAGAGAAAACCCAAAACCTGAGTGAGGTGCCATTTCGGCTCTACAATGGCCAAACGTATTCTTTGGCATTCTTTTTTACCTGTTAGCCCCACGTTTTCTACAGTATCTCCAGGCCCACCCAAGTCCAATGACTAACATGCTGACAGAGGCTGGTTTTGCTGTCCCTCATGTATCATGAAGATCAGAGAAGGGCCCAGTAAAGAAGTGAGCAACGCCACAAGAAAGGAGGGAAGAGCTTCATGACAAATGCATCCCACACCCTTGAGGGGGCAGTTAACACGCCAGTAAAAACATTCCCCTCCATAAAGAACACTCAAAAGACAGCTGAGAGCCAGGTAACCGTGCCAGTCCCTTGTGATCTTGAAACTTATCCTGGGCCACTGCACTGTTTCCAAGCACAGTTCAACGGAGACATATCCACTGTAGCAAAAAAGACAGAAAGAAAGAAAAAAGCAGTACAGAGCAGTTGTGACCACTCTCCTATTCAGCATCAGAAAATTCAGAGTTTGGGGCATGAACAAATTCAGCGGCTGGGAGGAAAAAAGCTCTCAGGTCCACTTTAGTTCTATCGAGCATCACAAAGTAACAAGGCTTAGAATGCTCTCCCCTGCCATACTCCAACTTTGTTTTAATTGTCTGAGGAGCCCCCCTACCCCAGAAGAAATGTGTACTTTTTGTTTCTTAACGGGGGGAAGCTTTGGATGAGAAGAAACAGGCCTCCAACCTCTTCCACGCTTTCTTGTTTCTTCAAAGAAGTAGAGTGCATTAAAAGGAAGGTTGTACCAGGAGCCCTGAGGAATCCACCTTCTGAAATGGCTATTTCCAGGGAGCCCATTGACTCCCCTGCCCCTGCCCAGTAACTTAAGGAAAGCTATGGGCTCTCTGGGTGCCTCAGATGAAAAAAAGGCAACAAAGCAAAGTTCAGAAAGGACTCATTCAATAAACAGAAGAAATGCAGAGCTAGTAGCTTTCTTCCTTTTCTCCCCTCCTTTACAGAACAAAAAACAACCTGCCCCTCACTCAAGGGTCATTTAATTCTATAAGCTTCTTTGCTGGCCTAAGTATTTGGCTAAAGCTGAACTGGTAATCAGAACCAAGTCAGAAGTCTGTAATCGGCAACAACACAGGTTAACCTTACTAAATATTAACCTGCAGCCTAAGGGATTTTTTTTTTTTAATTTAAAACAAACAAAAATGATAGGCAAAGTAGATGCTCTAGGAGAATACACATGTACAAATGGTCTGTGCTCTGATCAAATGTAATGAAGCACAAACCTCACTTATTGAAACTGTTAAATTGCTTGAGAAATGTGTCAGGCTCCCACAAAATCTAGCAAAAAAAAATTTTTTTTATACTACTCAGTATGAAATGGGACACATGGCAAAAGGATACATTTTACAAAAAATTAAAATTGTAAATGGAACTATACCCTGAATAAAATTCAAACTACTTCAGAAAGAGTTCAGGGAAGTGAAGATAAATGCAGAGCTGAGATGCTAGTTTGTACTTGTGTTTCTAAGGCTTCAGTGAGGATTTACCATGGGTGAGAGGACAGTAAAAAGCGCCTTCCCTCTTTTCAGAGGTCCATTAGCAAACCAACCACAGTATCATCCAGCATTTGTGTTCAAGATTAAGCAAGCTGAGGGGTGCCTGGGTGGCTCAGTGGGTTAAGCCTCTGCCTTCGGCTCAGGTCATAATCTCAGGGTCCTGGGATTGAGCCCTGCATCAGGCTCCCTGCTCAGCGGGGAGACTGCTTCCCCCCCTCTCTCTGCCTGCTGCTCTGCCTACTTGTGATCTCTCTGTGTCCAGTTAAAAAAAAAAATTAAGCAAGTTGAAACCAAATCATGACCAATATTCTCCGTCTAAATAATACGGTCCTACCTCTGCAGCAACAATCAGAGTTGGGAGTGGATACGAGGAGACAAGGTCAAATGGACAAGGATGACCACAATGAAGAGAAGTAATTGCAAAGGCAGCTAACATTTTGTGAGCTCTTATTAAGTGACAGACACTGTGCTAAGTGCTTGAATTTTGCTAATTCACTCAATCCTCCCCATACTCCCACCAGGCTAGTACTAGTATTAGTCCTACTTTTAGAAATAAGTAAACTATAAAAAAAAAAAAAAAAGTAAACTGAGGCCAGAGGCTAAGTAATTTCCCATGTTAACACAGCTGGCATGTGAAGCTGAGCCAGCATAAAAATCATCCAATTCCCCATACTGAAGTGGACCAATTCTCTATTCAAAACACATCAACTAATTCTTCAGTGGCACTCAATCAGCAAAACAGATTTACCCAGTGCCAAAAAACCATAGGGCAAGGAGCATAAAGAACAAGGTGACACTGCCTGGGACTGCATGCCGCAGGGCAGAATGCAAACACAGATCCACTAAGCCACCCAAAACATCAGCGAAACCAACCAGCGGCATCCAGAAAGGTTCTACAGGAAAGCATGGTTTCCCTCCACAGGATTAAAGCTGTCACCTGAAGTGGGTGAGATTCTTTTAAACCTTGTTATTTAAGAATGGAACTATGTTCCTTATGAATGTCCACTACTTGAACTTCCGGTCTTTTTTTTTCCCCCTGAGCCCCACACCCAACTTGGGGCTCAAACTCATGACACTGAGATCAAGAGTCATGCTCCGCTGACTGAGCCAGCCAGGCACCCCTAGACTTCTGGTGTTTATCACCTTTCAGAATGACAATTCCATTATGTTTCCAACTAGAGGGGTAAAAAAACATTTTCCCCTTAATGAAAAGGCACTCCCTGTTCCAACTACTCAAGGATTTGACCCACAAGTATGTGTTCCCACCAATGTCAGTCATTTCTCCCCACTCCTTTCTCAAGTGAATGCTCCATTACCATACCCATAATTTTAGGAGCTATCTTTGTGCCTTTTCATGCAACATAACACCCTTTTTCATGGTATCGAATAATGGATGCAGCATTCCAAGAACTGAGCAATCCCATTTTGTACAAAAGTTGAGGTGATGCTTTCTACACAGTTTCTGATCTTCTTCCACTGATGTCTTCAAGGTACTGTCCATTTCCTATACTGTTCTTGGAGGCTAAAGCCCTAATATCTTGTCACGAAGACACTGTTTAAGTGTTTTTAAGCCAATACATTATTTTACACCTGCCTGCAATAAATCTCACTCTCATAACCTTGGGAGATTTTGGTGGAGCAGGAGGAATATAAGTGTGCTCAAGGCTAAGCTCTCTTCGAGTATGTTATATATAGTGTAACACATGGAACTTTTAGGTTAGAGGGACTTACACCTCCTCACAAAAAAACAGATTACAGGAACACCATAACCTAGCAGCCAGGGTATCCATACAACAAAAATGGCAATGTATGTCCAAAAACACGATCTGAGACGAAAAAAAAGGAGAAAGTATAAGAAGTCAGATGGATAAAAACATTTTTAAACACTCTGTTTTTAAGAGAAAATGTGAATATGTCGCAAAAAAAATCTGCAGGGATAATTAAAATATACAGTAATAATAAGAGATTTTTTTAGAGAGAGAAAAAGGGAGACAGGGAGGGGGAGGAGAGGCAGAGGGAGAAAGAGAATCCTAAGCAGGCTCCACACTCAGCGCCAGGTAGGGCTTGATCCCACAACCCTGAGATGAAGACCTGAGCCAAAATCAAGAGTCCGACTTAACTGCCTGAACCACCCAGGCACCCCAGAAGATTTTTTTAAAAAGCAAGCATGGAAGTGTGGGCTTGCCTGCAAACAGACACTGAAAAAATTAAACATTCTTGACTGTAGCCACTGCACTCCCGCCCTCCTTTAAGAAAAACTTGGTAACTGCCCGCCCCACCCCCTCCACAATACAAGTTGCAAAGCGCTGGAACGCTAAGAACAAAGTCAGCTAAGAAAATCACAGTTCTCCAATATGAGCTGGAATGTAAGTGCTAAAAATAAATAAATAAATAAATAAATAAATAAATAACAAGTATCATAGTAACCAGGTAATCAGTTGCACAACTGACCCTGGACTACACAGCTCAGGCGAACAGGGCAGAGTCCTGAAGATGAACAATGAGATTAGACACTCTTCCTGGGCCCTCAGCCACTCTATCCCCACTCTCCCCAGAACCTAAACCGCGCTGTTCTTTGCAAAAAGGGTAATAGGTCAAAGTTGTCTAGCCAACGCGCTTGCAATTGGAGGAGTCCCAGGGCCTCGCAAGCTTCGGTTAGGGAACTTTACAAAGTGCTACCAAAAGGACGACTATTACCTTTCATTGTAACCCACCAGCAACGGAAACACACGGCGAGGGCGGGGAAGAGAGATCATTCAGAAGAGCAGAAAACGGCTCTAACAAAGACTGGAGAATTACAAAACACGGAATAAAAACAAAACTAACTGATCGCAGTCCGGGTCTCCGGAAGCAAATTCGGTCTAAGCCGAGCAGCGAGCGCGCCCGTTATTCCTCAATATTGTGCACACGCAATACTATCTTCTCGGCACGGCCCCGATTCCGAAGTGCATTCAGAAACACTTTCCACAGAGCCTCCGTCGGACCCTGGGGGCGCCTGGAATTTAGAGACCAGGAACCTGAGGCTCAGTCCAAGGACATTCGTTCTTTGGGGGACTGCAGGAGTCAGGCCCAGACTCGAGACTTTTCAGTGAGGGGCGGGGTGGCATCTCCTCCGGGTTCCCGCGGACGCTGGCCTCCCGGCGGAGCAGCCACGCCGGGTCCCGGCTGGCCAGGACCAGCACCGAAGCGAGCGCAGCAGACCGAGCGGGGTCCGCCGCACCCCCCACCCCCCGCCGCTCACCTGGGCGATGCCGGCGCCCATCAGCCCGCCACCGATAACCGTCACGTGCTTGACGATGATTTTCTTCGCCGAGGCCGAGGCAGTGGACGAAGAGGACACAGAGCGCACGAGCTGCCGCGTTACAAAAGCCATGCTGCAGAGACAAAGGCGGCGACACCGAAAAGCCCTCTCGAAGTTACCCGCGGCACAGACACTAACAGCTAGGTGACCTCTGGGGGCGGAGACCGCGGCCGCCTCTCCCGCCCGCCCGCCCCCGCGTTCAGTGACATCATCGACGGCGGGGGTGGAGTCTCAAGGTGCGCCCCGCCCATTGGCCCGGGCCGGCGGGGAACCGCGTTCTAACTGTGAAGCGCGGCTTCCGGCCCAACGCGGGCGGGCGTGGCTACGGCCTCCAGGCGGGGAGAGGGGCGTGGTCGCAGCGGCGTAGGGGCGAGGAGGGAGCGCGCGAGGGCGAGGAGAGGCGGGTTCCCTGCGGCCGCGGGGTGGGGCTTCGGATTTGCTGTGCAGGCCTCTCCTCGGAAAAGGCGCAAGCCGCTCGTTAGGTATTTAAATCCTCGCCCTTGATGCTTGTGCGCGTATCGGCGCCGAATACATACTTGCAGATTCGCTAGATTAGTGATCATTTTAATGCGGTGGGTATTGACTGTTTCTGCTCACACCCACAACTAATGGCTAAGGACCCCTGAGTTGCAACACAGAGAATGGGCCCGCGGGACGGAAAGAGAGTTGACCTGTAGTTACCCATTTCAACGTCGACGTCTATCAATGTAGTGAAAGTGGAGGGCTGAAGGTCAAAAAGCAGCCATCGTGATGTACATAGGAAGCATAGGAAATGCTTCCAAGGAAATGCCTTTCCAAGTAACGGAAGATGTGGATACCCGTTAGGTCAATCTTCTCATTCATGTGAATAATTTCTGGTTACTGTACTTTAGTAATATACAATCTTTATTATTTTTAAATACATAATAAGACTCCACAAACACACCATCCAAACAAAAATCGGTCTCTCTTGTCAGAAGTAATCCACATAGTGAACCCAGTGTTCGCCATTCCTTTGCTTTGGTCTCATTTTTTATCTAATTCTGTAAAATTATGGGAGAAGTTCTGTTGCTCAGAGCTCTGTTAGGATTGGAACAATACTAGGATCACTACTGCTTAAGGAGACTGCGTTACATCCAAGTAACCAAAGTCTATAGAGTGCTAGAATGTAGCAAATGCAAAAGCCAGTGGGGCTGGAAATGGAGAGAAGAAAGATTACACAGAGAAAACTAGTAACTTGAAAAACAATGAAGAAGAGAGAATTCTAGGCAGAAGAAGCAGCACATTAAAAAGTAGAAACAAGAAAATATTGCGGGGGGTGGGGTGGGCAGAGGAATTGGGTGTGGTTAGAAGTGAGGCTAGGATGGTGGATTAGGAGGATGTGTGGATGTTTCTTGAGGTGGATTTTAACTTTCAGTTCTCATTTACAAGTTGTGTCTCATGCAAGGCCAGGCATCCAAACATACTCTAATTAGCACTGTCACAATAAACAATTTCTAATTAAAATGTGTGTAATGTAAAACACTGCCCAAGGATGCTACATTTTCAGATCTGTGATCTGTTTTCCTCTGGGAAGGATACCTGTTGCCATGTTTTTAGTGGCTCTCAAATCTGAGGCTGTCTATTAGCTAAAGGTGTGATGGAAAGAATAGAGCACAGACATGGGCGTCAGGAGTCCTGGCTCTGTCACCTGTGTGCACTAGGACCCTTGCATCACTTGCTCTACCTGGGCTCCAACATCCTTGTGTATCAAAGGAAATGGGGGGATACCCTCCCAGCTATTCCCCACTGAGACTCAACCCCCAGTTTACAGTCTTTCTGATGTGGAAAACAAAGGCAGAAGAGAAATGATTGAATTTTCTTACTACCCACAGGCCATGGACAAGTCCTTGAAACAGGCAGAGTGACATTCCTCTAAGGACTCAACTGCCTTGATGTTAATATTTTTGCTAAGGGCAAAAGGCAACTTTAGCCTGACCCCCAGGATCCTGTAAGTCTATTTTTTAAAAGATTTTATTTATTTATTTTTGCGAGAAAGAAACTACTTTAACATATAAAAATTCCTTTAGAAATTTCCATTATCTCTAAACCCCCCAAGACACACGTTGGCAATCACCTCCCAAGTCCATGGTCCACCGATAGGGATCTGAAGGGTCTCATGACTAAGGTTTTATTAGAAAGTAATAAATGACCTTTTCTAACAATAGCTAGCCTGCTCAAGTTCCTGGAAACCTTGCTTCCAAAATGCCTTAGAGGCTTAACTATCCCTAACCCCCTCCCAACTTGAAAGTATAAAATGGACCACTCCTCATGACCCCACTGCAGCTCTTTCTTTCCACGGGTCCTGTCCCCATGCTTTAATAAAACCAGCCTTTTGCACCAAAGACATCTGAAGAGTTCTTTCCTGGCTGTGGTCTTTGAACCCTAACATCTTTCCTACATCATTCCACTCTCATCATTTCCATCATTTCCACTCCAGCCCAGTCCTGATCAAATGACAGTTACAACAGAATCACTTTCTTTTACCAAGACTGTGAGACTTTTCCCAAGTGTGGCCTGTGCAAGGTCCTGAGCGAACTCTCTCCAAATCTTTGACAAATGAGGAAACTGAGGCCCAGAGAGGTCATATGGTCAGTTCCTGGCAGAGACACTGGTGTCTGAAGCGTGCCATGCCCCTAGTCCTGTCCTCACTTTCCCGCTATGTTTGGCTTTCTTCCCAGGTACGCCAGCCTGAGCTCTGCTCCCTTAGAAGTTCTTGTCTACAACTTACCTCTACACACATCATGGGATGATTCCTGAAAGAAGCAAAGCCTCATTGTTTTCTATGCAATTACATGTCTTATTAACAGAACAGAAAGAACTTACCACTCACATGGCTAAATGGTATTAAGCTAATCTCAGGCCCCCAGAGAAATTACCTCTAATTTCCAATGTAACTCTTGCCTTTAAGATTTTTAATGTGAAGATCTTTATTTCCCCACAATGGGGCAGCAAAGAGCTTTTTCAATACATAGTTAATAGCATGTTGAAAATCTGATAGTGGCAGTACTTTTTATGTTTTAAAGTAACTTCCTTAAGCTCTTTTTTTCCCCCTTAAGTGCACAGGCAAGGAACTACAATCATAGCTTTTCATTTAGACTAAATTCTGAAAGTTTTTACCAGAGCTTGGCACACAGTAGCCATTGAAGATACTCCTTAAATAAGAGAATAGCTTAAAATAGATGAATATTTTTAAAAATACCATTTAGGGGCACCTGGGTGGCTCAGTTAAGTGTCTGTCTTTGGCTCAGGTCCTGAGCCCAGAGTCCTGGGATCGAGCCTGGCATCAGGGTCCCTGTTCAGTGGGGAGTTTGCTCCTCCCCCTTCCTCTCCACCTGCTCATGCTCAGTCTCTCTCTCAGATAAATAAATAAAATCTTTAAAAAATACCATTTAACTTAGGTGCTTGAAACAAAAGGAAATAAGAATCCTACCTTTTATATTTTAGGTAAATCCTTAAAATTTGGCATCTTGCTCTCAATTTTCCTTCACCATATGGTAGAGTCAGACCAGGTATCGGAACATGTGGGTTCTGATTCTGGATCCAAGAGTCCTTGGTTTGGTCATTTCACTACTGATTCTTCCATCTCCTGAAACTAAATGAAATTATCTCTAAACCTTTCAGCTCTAAAGTTCTGTTGTGTAAAAACCTTAACCTAAAGAAGATGTGGTGTATATATATATAGATAGATAGATGTGGTATATAGGTTTCTCTCTATATATATCTCTATATAGATATATATATCTATATATATGTATATATGGAGATATATATCTCTATATATCTCTCTATATATATCTCTATATATCTATATATAGATATATATCTCCATATATACACATACACAATGGGATATTATGCAGCCATCAAAAGAAATGAAATCTTGCCATTTGGATGGAACTAGAGGATATTATGCTAAGCAGAGTAAGTCAATCAGACAATCAGCGAAAGACAATTATCATATGATCTCTCTGATATGAGGAATTTGAGAGGCAGAGTAAGGGGTCATGGGGGTAGGGAGGGAAAAAATGAAACAAGAGGGACCGGGGAGGGAGACAAACCACAAGAGACTCTTAATCTCAGAAAACAAACTGAGGGTTGCTGGAGTGGAGGGGGAAGGGGTAGGGATAGGGTGACTGGGTGGTGAACATTGGGGAGGGTATGTGCTATGGTGAGTGCTGTGAAGTGTGTATTCTGATGATTCACAGACCTGCACCCCTGGGACAAATAATATATTACATGTTAATTAATTAATTAAAAATAAAAATAAAAAACCTTAGCCTATTGTCATTTTAGACTAAAGAAGTTTCAGTTAAAAATGCTCAGTATGCTTTCAGAGCTACAAAAGCTTTCATTTTACAGATGAATATTAAAATATCTTGAGCCAAACAGGCTCGATGCTGTAAGAAATCACACTCAGGGGGCGCCTGGGTGGCTCAGTGGGTTAAGCCTCTGCCTTTAGTTCAGGTCATGATCTCAGGGTCCTAGGATGGAGCCCCGAATCCGGCTCTCTCTGCTCAGCAGGGAGTCTGCTTCCCCCCCCCCCCGCCCCCACCGCCTCTCTGCCCAATTGTGATCTCTCTCTCTGTCAAATAAACAAAATTAAAAAAAAAAAAAAAGAATTAAAAAGAAATTCCCATTAGTCAAAAAAAAAAAAAAATCACACTCAGACCTCAACTGCTTAGAGGTGAGCAATTCATAAGCAGGTAGACATTTTCATTCACTTACTTTTAAAGGAAAAGATGTTCATTACAGAAAAGTTGAGAAACGTAGAAGAGTTGAGAGCAAAACAAAACCGTAATTTTACTATCCAAAGTTCGGTCAATTTGTTTTTTTAGAAGACGGATCATAAGTGTATTTACATTTGTGTCCTCCTTTTAAACTTATGGTGCAATATTTTGAGCACTTTGGATGCTGTCAAAAGTTATTAAGAATAATGTTTGTTAGGTAACACCCCATGATTCCACCCTTGCCTCTATTCTGATTATTCTGAACCCAGGACCAGAGAGAATCCATTCAGTTGGAAGTCATATCATGTTCCTTCTCTATTCAAAACCCTCCGTGGCTTCCATCTCACTCAGACTGAGCCATTGTCCCTATCATCTGCCCTCTCTTCCAACTTTATCATTTCCTCTCCTACTACCATCCTTCCTTGTTCACTCTGCTGCAGATGTCCCATTCATGGCCCCTGCACTGAGGCCTGTGGACTCCCCGTCCTTCTGCCACGAGGTCCTCAGGGTTTGTGCTCTGCTTCCCCTGGGTCTTCACTCAAGTATCCGCTTCCCAGTGAGGCTTTCTCTGTCCTCTCTACCTAAAAGTGCAAACTCCCCCTGGTTTTTTGCATCCCTTCCCTGATTTTATTTCGGGCTTTAACATTGATGACTAATATCTACACGTATTATTTATCTTATTCACTGTCAGTTTTTCCTCTTTTGGAAATTAAGCTCTTTCATGTCAGAGATCTTCATTTTGGTTGCTTCTATGCCCCAATATCCAGAGTGGGTCTCATAATTATTTTATGTGTGAATGAGTCTGGCTATGACATTGCCCATAGTGTTGAGCATTTGGACTGCTTGTCTTTTCCTTCCTTTCTCTTTTGCTATCAAGTATACAACTGCAACGAATAATGAATAACTAATCCAAAACTGTTTTTTCTCTCATTGTTACCCATAGTTATATCTTAGAAGTAGAACTGATTGAGCCAAGTGGCATGAATATTTACTCAAGAAAACTTCTGGGAGGAATGAGTTTTGATTTACAGAGGAGTTGTAAAGGTAGTGCAGAGAGTCATGTGTTCCCTTCCCCTACTTTTGACATCTTACATGACTATGATATACTTGTCAAAAATGAAGACATTAACACTGAAGACAATGCTATTAACCGAACTCCAGACTTCCTTGGGATTCTCAGGTTTAGCCGTTAATGTGGTATTCTGGCCCAGAATCCAATGTAGACTACCAGTCTGC
The DNA here is from genome assembly GCA_004024625.1 of Mellivora capensis. Classification (NCBI taxonomy): domain Eukaryota; kingdom Metazoa; phylum Chordata; class Mammalia; order Carnivora; family Mustelidae; genus Mellivora; species Mellivora capensis. The sequence goes on from PISX010005270.1 coordinate 42,472, forward strand.
AGTTAGGAACAAATCCTTCAAAAACCTTCATGCCTTAAATTTTCTCCAGAGATAGAGTTTCAGTGTCATTGAGAACAGCAATATATGAACACTTCTCTCTAATCAATATTTGATATTTTCCTTTTAAGATGTATCTTTAAAATTTCATGGGTAAAAAATGGTATCTTACTGTTTTAGTTGCATTTTCAATGAATTTAAACATTCTTTCATATATTGGTCATTTGTATTTCCAAAATTTTGTGTGTCTTTCACCTATTTTTGTTTACTTTTTTAGTAGGCTCCATGCCCAATGTGGGGCTTGAACTCCCGATCCTGAGATCAAGAGTTGCATGTTCTATCCACCAACACCATCAGGAAGCCCCTCCCTATTTTTAAAACTGGGTGTTCCATTCACTGAGTTATAAAAAATCTATATATTAGGAATATTAAATTTTTGTAAGACTGATATAATTATTTTTCATGATTTGCCAACTGTCATTTTAGAACACGAGTCTTCCCTTTTTATGTCATCAATCTACTGTGCTTCATATTTGTGATTGAATCTATTTTTTTATTAACATATAATGTATTATCTGTCCCAAGGGTACAGGTCTGTGAATCATCAGTCTTACATAATTCACAGCACTCACCATAACACATATCCTCCCCAATGTCCATAACCCAGCCACTTTATCCCTCCCCCCAACCTGAATCTATTTTTTTATGCTTAGAAAAGTAGCTCCCATTCCCATATCAAATGTTTCATAGATGGATACTTACATATATAGAATATATATACATACAATATTGTTTCTGCTTTTTAGACCTAACTCTTAGATTTGGGTATATGAAAAGAGAGAAAATATGTTATTCTTTTTAAAAAAAAAATTTTATGTAATCAGTTTTCTTTAAGCTGTTCTCATTTTTTAAAAAGAATTTATTTATTTATTTATTTATTTGTCACAGAGACAGAGAGAGAGCACAAACAGGGGGAGCAGCAGGCAGAGGGAGAAGCAGGCTCCCAGCTGAGCAGGGAGCCTGACACGGGGCTCAACTCCAAGACCCTGGGATCATGACCTGAGCCAAAGGCAGATGCTTAACCAACTGAAAATGTGTTATTTTAATTTTCTAAATAATTACCCAATTGCCCTAGCACTTTTTAAAATGATATTATTTCCCTTCCTTCATGGTGTGATGTCACTTTCATACTAGAGGATATGGTTTTATTATCTCTATTCTGTTTCACTGATTCATCTGAATATTCTGATGTTAGTATAAAACTGTTTAGTGATTCATTTTTTTAAAGATTTTATTTTTTTGAGAGAGAGACAGAGAGAACACAAGCAGGGGGAGGGGCAGAGAAGGAGAAGCAGACTTCCCGCTGAGCATGGAGCCCCTTTTGGGGCTCAATCCCAGGACCACAAGATTTTGACCTGATCTGAAGTTAGACCCTTAACCAACTGAGCCACTAGGCACCCCTAGTAATTTATTTATTTTAAAAGATAGTATTGACCCAGAAATAAAAAGCTCATATATATGGTCAAATAATTTTCAACAAGGATACCAAGACCATTCGAGAAGCAAAAGATAGGATCTTCAACAAATGGTGCTGGGGAACCTGTGTGACCACATGCAAAAGAATGAAGTTAGGCCTTATCTTACATCACATACAAAAATCGGCTCCAAATGGGTCAAAGACCTAAACAAAAAAGCTGAAACTAACTGTAACATTCTTAGAAGAAAACAGGGGGAGGTTTTGTGACACTGGATTTAACAATGATTTCTTGGTAGGACATCAAAGGTATAGGCAATAGAAGAAAAAAACAGACATATTGGACTTCATCAAAATTAAAAACGTGTGCATCAAGATTTTTAAACTGGCAGGAGGTGGAGCAGATTGTAGGAGCCGAGAGTTTAGAGAAACGGAGTAACTATAAATAGTAAGGAGGGCTTGGAGGACCTGGGTGATGAGTTTAGGCAGCGTCGTGTGGGCAGCTAGAACAAAAATGCCAGACTGGCTGTCCGATAAATGACAGAAATGTATTTCTTACAGTTTGGGAGGCTGGAAGTCCAAGATCAGGGCAGAGGATCTGCTGAGAGCCGACTTCCAGGCCCATGGACGGCTGTCTTCACATGGCTCCTCACATGGCAGTGGGGCAAGGGAGCTGTCAGGAACCTCTTTTGTAAGGACACTAAGCCCTTCATGAGGGCTCCACCATCATGACCTAGTCACCTGCACAAGGTCCCACTCCAAACACCATCACACTGGGATTAGGCCTGAATATATGAATCTGGGGGGATGCACAAACATTAGGCTATAGCAGGGAGTTCTCCAGAAACGCCACTTTTGAGAGGAGGTGACCTCTGAGCTATGAGAGGAGGAAGAGTGGGACAAGGAAAAAGCCATCAGTGGGCTCATCTGTAGGCAAAATCCACAGGCTGAGGTATTTAAAAAAATTCTTCTCCCAGAGCTGAGAAGTGTTAGACAAATACTCACTACTTTGCCACAGTGGGCTTCTGTAGATTCATCCCTCCCTCAAATAAGGCTGGATTTGGGCGTGAGAAATCAGAAACCTGAGGGGCAGCACAGTCCTTAAAGTAACTGTGTTCTGAGGGGGGAGATTTTAAAAGAAGTATCCTCCAGTTTAAAAGCCATGTTTCTGTTACATTGTGACCATCTTTCTCTATTTGGAGGTCTGCTCCCTCTTCCATTTCCTAACTGGACGTGAAGTTTAAAAAATTTTTTTGTTTAGCGGTTAAAACAAGAAATAAAAAAACCAGATGTGATACTATTTCAGTTAAAACTGAAAGTTTAATGAAAGCACCAAAAATTATGTTAAAGATGAGGATTAAAAACTAGGTATTTGGAAGATATATAAAACAAATTACTATTATTTTTATACATCAAATAAATCAAAAGGTACAAAATCGTAAAATGCCAACATATACAAGGAAAGCGTTAACAGTCCTTTCAGTGACTTACCATATAAAGATGTTTTTAAAGTGCTACAGTCTGAGGCACTGTATTTAAAAGTTTAAGGAACATCTGATTTCAACAAAATCTCACAGAACAGGTTTTTGTTTGCTTTTTTTTTTTTTTTTTTTCCCCCCAAGTAAGCTACAAACTGCTTGGTTAGGAATGTTGAAAATGCATGTATAAATTAAGGAGTAATGAACTTGCTAATGCCAAATTATTAATGCAATTCAAAGGCATATAAAATTCCAGATGAGGAACAAACTGTCCTGCTCAAGATACAGTGTAACCACACATGCATCATCTCATCACAAATCTAGGCCACAACTGCTCCATTCGCTCCCAATTCCTGGATAGTCTGCTTATTTGTTTTGTTGTTGTTGTTGTTGTTTTTTGTTTGTTTTGTTTTTGGTTTTTTTTTTAGCTGACAAAAGTCCTCGAGGCACCTAGAGATTTGCCTGGACTTCATCCATCTGCACTGAAAACACCAAGCAGACGCCCATGGCTCAGGAGGCAGCAGTACGGAGTAGTGGTTTGGACAGAACTCTCCAGTCACAAGGACTCGTAGGTCTGAAATGAACAGCGGGACCTTCTAACTAGGTACCTTCACTTGGCTGACACTCAGCTCTACCAGCTACAAAATGTCTTCTTATTAGTTTCTGTAAGAATTATGCAGGCCTACAAGGAAAGCCCCAAGTGTGGTGCCAGCAGGAGGGAAGGCTCCAAACTGTGGGTGAGCGTCTTAGGATTGTGGTCACTTCTCTGTCAGGAGGGCTACGGGAGAATCCAGGCGAGCCCTGGCCATTCTTCAGAGCGTGCCCTCGCTGGGGAAATACTGGCAGAGGGGGCAGGATTATTCCTCCTGGTTCAGGTCTGCTCAGACTCAGCATCCTGGCCGCAGGGTGGGAAAAGGCCAACAGCTCCCTCATTATGTGATAGCCAGAGATGCACTTACACATTTCCAAGTACCCCCTGAAAGGGGTCAGTGCCTTTTTTGAGAACCGCTCTTCTGGAGGGACCGTCCTTATTAAGGAGTGATGCAGTTCTCTCAACAAGATTCAGAATGCCTCTGAGAAGTACTAAGGTGAGACAGACAAAGCCCCGTGGAAGGGAGAACAAGAAAGGCATATTCGGCACAGTCTGCATCCTTCCCCGAGGGATCCCGGTATCACAATTCCCAAGCTCACTATTCAGGGCTCAGGTGGAAAGGTAGAGCTACATCCTGTCAAGAAACTCAGCAGAGAGCAACTCGGCACCGTGAAGCCACCTCTTTCGCCAGTAGTTGAAACAGAAGGCAGACATACACATCCAAACAGCCCTTCCTCTCCATACCTGACAAGGGCACTCGAGTCCATGTCTACAAAATGTAAAAAACCAAATCACAAACGAAAAGACAACAGTAACAAAACAAGCCTCCCCCCTCCCAGGACCGACATAGGATCTGTGGGGAGAAAAGCTCTAACTCATCATGACAGAAACCCACATCCTTCTCTGGCAAAGTATTTAAGTTGGAACCCCGCTTCCACGTTGTCACAGGTCTGAAGATGGAGGGTCTTCCTTCAGCTTCTGAATTCGTTCTTCCCATACTTAACAGAGTTTTGGTGATGAAAGACACGTGGCATTTGACCTTCCTTAGTGCTGAGGAGGGAGAGAAGGCACGTTTTCTTAACCTCGTTGGATGCATGAATGACTGAGGCACTGAGTGAGGAAGAAGAAATGTTCACTGGTGGAAGCCACAGGGGAACAAATCCGGGTCTCCTGCTTCCCGACCCAGCACCCGGGTCCCCATCCGCTAAGTCACAGTCGTGCATTACTAAAGTGACAGAAGCACCCTGCTGAGGGATGGTCCAAGATGATGCAAGCTCTACCCATGTTCTGGTCTCCCTCTCGTCCGAGCCTGACCGGAGGCCACTGCGTTGCTGGGTCTGTCGTCAACTGCAGAAGGAAGAATCTGTTGAGGAGGAAATGTATTTACATTCTCTTCTTGGGCAAGTTCTTTATCTCTTTGAAATGATTACATTAAACGGGTGTGGAGCTAGAGTTAGACCATATCTTCCAGTCAAGATGGGCTTCTTAGAATCCTTGGGTAAAGCGAAGGTGAAACTCTGCATTAGGCTCACGAACATCAGAAACAATTCCATTTTTGCCAGTTGTTCTCCCATACATACCCGCTTCCCTAAAAATGAGATCAGAAGAAAAAGTTGGGATTAGAATACCCCCACTCTTCCTATCTCAAGAAAAGCAATTTTATATATCTCAAGTAAGTGTTTTATATGCAGATATAGAGAGTTTTAAAATAAAATGGCCACATATACCTCATGGCTTCCCAGAGAATATGCTGCTCAGAATTTTTATGTACTTAGTTCGCATTTTAATTCCTGCTCACGAAAACCTATCCTCATTCTAGATGGGACCTAGAGACAGATCCAGGCTACTCTGTCTCCTTCAGACCTACTTTATCTCTTTCCTTTGCTCTTACCTGGAAGATTAAAGAGAGAATGAGTCAGATGAGACTCTCTGGAGCATTCCTCTTTTACAGAAAGAATCCTGCATGTGCTCATCCAGGTGTCTAAAAGAGGGACTGATAAGATTCCAGAACCCAGCCTCTCAGCCACCAGTCCATCAGAAGGTAACAAGATGCTCTTAACACCAACAGGGACTCAAATAATCACTGAGGCAGTTCAGAAAGGGAGATTTCTAGTCATATTTAAGGATTTAACACCAATTGCTTTCATTTTGTTTTTAAAATCTGAGATGAATATAGTAGGGCTGTACTATCTGGTTATTTACCTCTTCTTGTACATTTGTTTGCTAAGAAAGAAATATTTTTAGGGGTTCCTGAGCAGCTCAATCATTAGGCGTCTGCCCTCAGCTCAGGTCATGATCCTAAGGTCCTGGGATTGAGACCTGTGTTGGGCTCCCTGCTCAGCGGGAAGCCTGCTTCTCCCTCTCCCACTCCCCCTGCTTGTGTTCCTTCCTTTGCTGTGTCTCTGTCAAATAAATAAAATCATAGAAAAGAAATATTTTTAAAGATTTTACTTATTTATTTGAGAGAGAGAGAGCATGAGTGGGGGGAGAGGGAGAGACAATCTCAAGCAGACTCTGTGCTAACTGAGCTCAAGCCCAACGTGCGGCTCCATATTACAGCCCTGAGATCATGACCTGAGCCGAACTCAAGAGTTGGATGCTTAACTGACTGAGCTACCCAGGCTCCCCAAGAAAGAATTATTTTTAAAACAATATCATGAAATGACAAAAGATTCTTTTAGTTCTACCTTTTTAATTATGCCATTAGGAAAATAAAAGTTGAACTGACCTATTCCAAAAGGAATAAATGTTTCTTTTTTAATAAGTTGTCCTTGATCATCCAGAAATCGATTAGGGTAGAAATCGTCTGGTTTCTCCCAAATGGCTGGGTCTCTGTGCACTGACCACAAGTTGGGTAATATCACTGTGCCTTTAGGAATGGTATATCCTTGGAGCACTAAAACAAACAAACAAAAAAACCCAGTGTCATCCAACACGTTCTTACTAATAGTTCTCCCTAAACATCACTATCTGGAAAAAAAAAATCCACTTACATACCTAGCTACTTAACTTGTGGAGACTAAACACTGAGGTGCTGGAGGGTAGGGGCCAGACCTTAACAACTGGCATCCTCGCCACATGCTCCCAGGACCTAGACCGAGGTAAGGCACAGGAGTTGCTCTAACAGATGTTGAGTTAATGAATTAAATCAAACCAGAAAAACAATACAAATAATAGAAAACACTGAAACAGAAATCATAGGGCATTCCAGATAAGCTTTCCAAAGAATTACAAATTTTATGATACTAAAAAAAAATCGTAAGAGAAAATATATTTACAATACTGTTATTATTATTACAATACTGTAGGGTAAAACCCTGCATGTAAGAGGACCCACATGGTTCAAACTCATGCTGTTCAAGAGTCAACTGTATTTTATGGTAGTAAATGATAAATTATATCTACATATACGGTTTATGCATCCATGATATACCTTTTTCTTAATTTCTTCGATATTTCTAGGCCACATTTCATCCTGTGTATTTTTTCAAATTGTCACAAATCTCCAAAAAGTTTTCCAATATTTTTATTGAGAAAAGTCTGCGTATCAGTGGACCCATGAAGTTGACACTGTGTTGTCCAAGGGTCAGCTGTACAGGGAAGTCAATGCAGGCTCTTAGCAGCTGACAAGGTCATATGCACACCCGGTGTATCAATTTGAAAACATGAAGTGATCCAATGTCATTTATAAGGTATTGACTCCTACAACTGCCTTATGACTATAGTTAAGCCTGTTACATCACGGCCTGTCTCCAGAGGAGGTAAGTCCCTTCTTATGAGGAAGTTTATTTATTTTTTTTTAAAGATTTTATTTATTTATTTGACAGACATAGATCACAAGCAAGCAGAGAGAGAGGAAGGGAAGCAGGCTCCCTGGTGAGCAGAGAGCCTGATGTGGGGCTCAATCCCAGGACCCTAGGATCATGACCTGAGCCAAAGGCAGAGGCTTTAACCCACTGAGCCACCCAGGCGCCCCATTATGAGGGAGTTTACATAGAGTCTGGGTCCTTACGTGTCAACGACATGACAAAATGGATCCATTTCAGTGTAGGTGAGAAGTTGAAACAGGTGCCCTTAGAATCAGAAGGGCTCTTCTAAGTCTTTAACATTTGTGCTTCAGTTGTAGAACCATAAAAGGTGAAGTAGGATAATTCCCAGTTAAAATCCTTAATTTCACATATAGACTAGCTCTTCTGATCCTCCAAGAAGACAGAGAGGGGCCTGTGTTAACTCGGATCTTTTTCCTGCCCATACAGCCATCTTAGATGGCAGCAGAACGTGCTTGACAGCCTACATGTGTGTGCCCTGGCCTCCGGAGAGCTGTTTGTAAAACAAGCTGGACAGGACCACCAGGACCTGAATGACCAACAGCCGAAGGCCAGAGTGCTCCCTGGTAAGCTGGGTAACCTTTGCTTATCCACGACACGATGTTCAACCCTCAGAATGGTCCACACGCCATCACTCCAACTCCTTTGGAGTAAGAGCCTAGGCTTCCCTCAAGGGCACTCAAAGGAGAAGGATCACAGACTTGCCTGTTTTCTCCGAGGTCATGTGAGGAATGGCGAGGGGCACCACCACCGTCAGCCTCTGCACCTCCATGATGGTGGCTTCCGTGTAGGGCATCTGGGCCTTGTCAGTGAGGGAAGGGACTCTGTCAGCACCAATCACCCTTTCAATTTCTTCCTGAACCTTTTCTGTTATAAAAACAAAAAACAAAATTAAAAAAATTAAACAATTAAACAAATAATAATCCAGAAGATAAGCCAGGAGAACTGAGACCGTCGTCCTACGCATACTCGCCGTCACGTCATATCCACAACTGCTAAGCGGGCAGGTCAGACCTGACTCAGCCTTGGGGAGGGAAGCATTGGTCACACATTCCAAGTAGAGGCAGGTGGTCCCAGGGACCAGGTACCACCTTGCAACTTCGAAAGGTGGCTAGCAGGACAGATCGATGGGTAAAGGAGAAAGCATTCTGGAATCAGAGAGACCTCTCAATCATTCCCTCATATGACTAGTGAGCGGACTCTCTCAGCTCTTATGTGACAACATGAGGTAGCCCAGTGTGGGCCCCAGGGATCCCTGCCTCTCGGTTTCACATCCTTGTACGGTCCTCTCCCACCATCCTCTCCCACCTTGTACCATGGTGGTCTGTGTGACGCACAGAATAAAGGAGAAGTGATGGCGGGTCAGTTCTGAGCTTAGGTTATAAAAGACACGGTGGCTCCTGTCTCGGGACTTGCTCTCTTTTGAGGGAAGGCAGCTGCCAAGTCAGGCAGCCTTACTGGAAAGTCCCAAATGGTAAGGCCTGCAGCCAACAGTCAAGTGGACACGCTGTCTTAGAAGTGGACCCTTCAGTCCCAGTCAGGCCTGCAGATGGCTGCAGCTCTGGCCAACATCTCGACAACAACTTCGCAAGAAATCCTAAGCCAGACGACCTGGGTGAAGCTGCCCTTGATTCCTGACCCCCAGAAACTATGAGAGATAGTACACGGGGGTTGTTTCAAGCTGCTAAATTTGGTACTTGTCAATAGTTAACTCATGAGGCAAGCATGATCTTATTCGTAATAGACAGAAGATGGCCCCACAGCAATGTCCACACCCCAACCCCCCAGAAGCTAGGAAAATGCTACTTTTTATGTGGCAAAAAAGAGACCTTGCAGGTGTGATTTGATTAAGGGCCTTGAGATGGGCAGACAACCCTGGATTTTTCTGGGTGTGCACTAATTACATGGGTTTTAAAACCGAAGAACTTTTCCCAGTTTAGTGTCAGAGGGAGATCTGAGTAAAAGGAAATGCTCAGAAGAGTGGCAACATCTCTGGCTTTGAAGATGGAGGAAGGGAGCCAGGAGCCAAGGAAGCTGGACATGGAACCTTCTCCAGAACCTCCAGGAAGGAATGCTGCCCCACTAACATTCTGATGTTAGCTCAGTGAGACACAGACCTTTAAGATAACAAATTCATGTTGATTTAAATCACTAAGTTTGTGGTGATTTGTTACAGGACAACAGAAAAGCAATACACTGTCCTCCTTGTTGGTCTTCCACTGTGAACTGCCAGACTCTACCTATCAGTATCAATGCGGTCAAAATAGCTCTGTGATCTCGGGAAAGTCACATAACTTCTCTGGGTCCCTGGTCCCCATTTTCAAAACAGGATGACTGGTTCAGATAATCACTGTAACTCCCGTTAGCCCTGGATGGTCCTTCTTTTCTAAAAGTCTTCCACTAGCATACATTTCACACCCAACCAGACCTTAGAGATTTAAAGCAGGGGCAAGAAGATAAGACGTTAGCCCCACTGTCTAGAAACTTGGGAGCTGCACTGTTAACACCTTCCCCACTCCCTATGGGATTCGAGCATTTCCACTTTGTTTACAAGCCTGAAGACACTGCTCAGTCCCAGGAGCTACAGGATCGTCCAAGCTGCTGATACCGATTTAAATACTCCGGCTTTGCTTGAACGAAGGAGGTGCAGGCTAATCACCTTGTACGTCGGGGTTCAGTGACATATACAGAAGGCACCAAAGCAAGGAGTTAGTTGTGGTATCAGTCCCAGCAATGAAGAGATCACCGATGATGTAAAATAAGTAGTCCTCATTAAAGCTACTGTTGCCGTTATCTTTTCTCTCCTCCTCCACGTGGAGAAGGTACATGTCTATGAAGTCCTGAGGGTTCTCTACATCCAGAGACTCTCGATGGTCTTTGATGATTTTTTTAAGGAAAGTGGTAATATCCTTTTCAATTTGTCTTAATTCCTTAAATGGCCCAAAGGGAAGATAATAAAGCCAGGAGCATATGTTGACCAGGAGGAGCTGGGTGTTCAGACAGATTTCTAACGCTCGCGACATGAGATTGAGCATCTTCTTAAACTCACTATTGGTGTAATCAAAGCGCCGGCCAAAGCACAGGGAGCAAATGATGTTAGAGACGGCATTGTTGACAATGGGGAAAGGGTCGAAGGGGTCTTCTCCGTGCTTCTGCATTTCCTCTTTCACAAACCGAAACTCTTCAATAATTCTGGGCTCCAAGCTCAGCTTTCCCAAGCCAAAATGACGAAGAGTTGAATGCGAGAACTTCCTCTGTTGTCTCCACACCGGACCATAATGTGCGAATACAATCCCTACAAAAGGACAGCGAGAAAGAAGGTGAGAGAGAACAGTGCCTGATCCTACCGAGCAGGACCTATGAGGAGGCATGTCCTGTGTTTGTCAAGTCCCTTGTGGAAAATTCAGCCACAGGTAGAGACCACCAGCCAAGAATGAGTAGCAAAACTGAATTATCAAGACAGTACATGTCCCTAATAACAGAAGTCATATCCAATAAAGCTTATTATGATAGATAGGAACCCCTGGTGAAATGAAAAGCAAAGAATTTCAATTTCCAGAGTCGGCATAAATTTCCAAATCTTGGGCTTCATTAAGAGTAAATCCAGGCTGGGGCGCCTGAGTGGCTCAGTGGGTTAAAGCCTCTGCCTTTGGCTCAGGTCATGATCCCAGGGTCCTGGGATCGAGCCCCACATCGGGCTCTCTGCTCAGCAGGGAGCCTGCTTCCTCCTCTCTCTCTGCCTGCCTCTCTGCCTACTTGTGATCTCTGTCTGTCAAATAAATAAATAAAATCTTTAAAAAAAAAAGAGTAAATTCAGGCTTAAAAAGTGCTTCAGGCTGGATATTCCCATATTCTCAGCATTCTGAATAGAATGAGGCAGGGACATTATTGGATTGTGCCGACCATTAAGATCCCAGTTTGTGGCATCATTTGGGGGATATAGGAGGAGCTTGTTAAATATTAACTGAAAAAATCAACAACCCAAATGGATTATAAACCCCGCTATCAGTTTGGATCCGAATAAATGGCAGGTACTCTAAAATGTCTGTTGCTGGCAATAGCCCTAATTTAAAAACCTCTGAACTCAAGGTCTCCACAACTCTACTTTATTTCATCCTCATGTTATACATGTCCCACCACCAAAGCCCAACAGAGTTGTTCCAAGATGTTGTATCAAATTGTTTTCAAATACTCGTTTCCCATCACCTATTTCACCCTCTTATTTTCCATGGGCCCTTTATTGTTCCAGCTGGTTCTCCTTTCCCATTTTTTAAAAAGATTTTATTTATTTATGACAGAAAGAGACAGGGAGAGAGGGAGCACAAGCAGGAGTATGAGAGGGAGAACGAGGCCTCCCGCTGAGCAGGCAGTCTGACATGGGGCTTGATCCCAGGACCCTGGGATCCTGACTGGAGGTGAGGACAGACACTTAATGACTGAGCCACCCAAGTGCCCCTCTCCTTCCCCATTTTTTTTTTAAGATTTTATTTATTTATTTGACAGACAGAGATCACAAGCAGGCAGAGAGGCAGGAAGGGAGAGAGGAGGAAGCAGGCTCTCCGCAGAGCAGAGAGCCCAATGTGGGGCTCAATCCCAGGACCCTGGGATCATGACCTGAGCCGAAAGCAGAGGCTTAACCCACTGAGCCACCCAGGCGCCCCTCCTTTCCCATTTTTAATCGACATCATTTCTGGTACTTTTGAGACATGCTTCACGTATTTAACAAATATTTCTGAATGCTGACTGTGTGCCCGGCACTGGGATGCTGTAAATACAGACCCTTCTCTGTGGTTAATCTCACACTCTTGAACACCTCCATAAAATGCCCTTCAAAATAGACCCATGTGGTCAAACAAATCAGACAATCTATCAACTCAGCTTTTCTCCTTGGACTCTGCCACATATCTGCTCAAATCCATAGCAGCTGCCTTCCCAGATCTTCTGTTCAGGTGTCTGGTGACTTCTGTGTGGCATTATTTAGGACTTTTCTTAGACCCTCCTGTGTTGAACCCATTTCCTGGATTCTACTTCTTCCTCTTTCTTGTTTCTTTCCCTGATTTTGCTAAAGCAAAAATGCATGGAGGGCAAATTTCTAAGATTTTTTAGAAAATCTATTTATTCTACCTCTTCTACTTCCTCAGAATTTTGAAGACATTGCTAAGAGTGGATTGATGAGTCATAAAATATGTACATCTTTGATGTACAGAAGACTTGCCAAGTTATGATATGAAGTGCTTAATGCACATTGTCTTAATCACTGTTACTTTTTAAAGATACAAATAAGACTTCATAGTAAGTCTTAACATCTGAAATCCCCCCTCCTTGTTTTCTTTCAAAACTATTTTTTAAATTATTATTATTCTTGGCTTTTCACTCTTTTATAAAACTTTGAAGTCAGTTTGTTTTTCAAGTTCTATTAAAAAAAACTTTGGGGATTTTCACTGGCATTGCATTTAATTTATAGATTTGAAAACTGCCTTCTTTCTGATAATTGAAGCTGCTTGCGATGCAAGAATAAATCCAATTTTGGTTACAGTTTTTTTATGGTTTTAATTTTTGGATTTGATTTCCTAATATATTTTTAAAAGATTTATTTATTTATTTTAGAGAGCAAGAGTAGTAGCAGCAGAGGGAGAGGGAGAGAGAATCCAAAGTAGACTCCAAGCCGAGTGTGGAGCCCAATGCAGAGCTCGATCTCACAACCCTGAGATCATGACCTGAGCTGAAACTAAGAGTGAGATGCTTAACCGACTGTGCCACCCAGGCACCCCCCCACCAATATTTTTTTCATGGCCAATAAATTTCCACTCTCATAATACACTTGTCTGAATATACTGGCCTCCTGAAATGAGCCAGTGTATACTCTTTCTCTCTGAAAGAATCTGTCTAAAATTATAATATACATTCCTTTTTTTTCTTTTATGCTTTTATTCTTTTCCAGATTTATAAAGTTGGTCAACTGACTCACAAGTTTTCAGACCTTTATCCCAATAAATAACTTAAGAATCTACATTTGCCTCTGAGTACCACATAAGCTACAGTCCACAAGTATTGTTTGCATGCATTTTCATTATAATTGTGTTTAAAAATTTTGTTATAATTTTTTGCTACCTAAGTTGATTTGTCTTATACTGATTTTTGGCACTAACGAGGCTTGGTTTTTAGCCTAGTATCTGATCGATTTTAATAAAATTTCCAACAAAATTGAGAAGAATTTTTATCTAAATCAATTGTTGGATACAGGGTTCCTTATATGTCCAGTAGATACCTGATAAATGTTGGAATAAAATCTTTTGTATCCTTAGCAAATTTTTATCTTCCTGCTCTCTCAATTATTCAAATACTAATGTTAAAATATTTTGGTATAATGGTACATTTACCAACTTCTCTTTGCAACTCTACAAGTCTTGCTACAGAATTCTGCTATATAGCTCTTTATATCTACATATCTATCTTTTCTCTTAGGTATATATATACTGTTAGGTACATGCAAGTTTAAAATTATTATATATTCCTGGTTTAATAAAAAGCTTCCTTTGTCACCATTTAATTCACTACTTCTTAGCAATGAAGTTTGACTTAAAATATATATTGTCAAAAGCATATGTAAGGTAAATGTTGTCAAAAAGACATCAGCTTTTCTTTTTAAAGTATTATCTCAGTGTAACATTTTCCTTTCTTTTATTTTGAATTTTAATGTACCCTTATGTTTGGGATATGTCTCTTTTTTGGGAAGGGTATGTCTCTTTTAAAATAGCATACATTTGGGGGCACCTGGGTGGGTCAGTCAGTTTCAGCTTGGTTTTGGCTCAGGTTGTGATCTCATGGGTCATTGAGATCATCAGGGTCAGGCTCCAGACTCAGTGGGATTCTGCCTGGGGATTCTCTCCCTCTGCTCCTCCCCCTGTGCACATTCTCATGCATGTTCTCTTTAATAAATAAGTAATATTTTAAAAAAATATTAATATTACATTTGGGTTTTTAAAAAATCCATTCTAACAAAAATATCCATTCCAGCAATCTCTCAGCCAATTTTTCCATTTACATTTAATATAATTACCAATTTATTTCTAATATATTATTTTGAACTTTGTCCTACTGTATCTGTTCTTTTCCTTTTCTTCTCTTGCTCTTTTTTGACTTAGAGAAACAGAGTGAACCTCACCCTCAAATTTTTAACACATTTACTTAAAGTCTAGATTAACAATCAGCAAACTTCAGCCCACGGGGCAAATCCAGCCTGCTGCCTCTTTTTATATGACCAGTCAACAAAGATTAGTTTTTGCTTTTTAAATGGTTGGGAAAAAAAATCAAAACAATATGTCATGATAGACGAAACACACGAAATTCAAATTTCAGGGTTTATGAATAAAGGTTACTAGAGCACAGCCAGTTAATGAGCCACTATAATTCAGTTACATATAGTCTGTGGCTCTTTTGCACTAAAATGGCAGGGTCCTTGCAGCAGGGATTGTTGGTAGGAGAGAACACTCTCTCTGCCGGGGCCCAAGCCAAGACAGACACATTACCTTGTTTTCTTTTGCTGGTGGCCAGGTTTGTCAGGTGGTCTTTGTCCAATTCAGTCTTTCACTCAAAGTGAAACTCTTCAAGAGTCCTCTCTTTTATCTAGAGGCAACTTTTCATTTGTGTGATAGAAGGCCATATCTCCCTGCCCTCACTCTACCTACTCCACATCCCTGTCCAAGGGGTCACTAAAATCTAAGAGTGCCCAGAGCATTTACTTTCTGTTTTCTGAGAGAGTGGGTGTGGTGATAAGGAACTGGTCTAGCTATATTTTATATACACTTCAAACTCAGGGGCTCATCCCTGTCTCCTGTAATCATGGACCTCCAATTCCTGAGACTTTCTGGGTTTCTGCAGGTAAACTGTCTCACCCTCCACTAGTATACTCCCCACCCCCATGCAGACACTTAGGGAGTGGTCATCCTCCGCTCTATGACGTCATTGGCAAACCCTAGGTCTACTTTTTATCTTCGAATGTTGCGGTGTAGGATCGTAGATTCACTTCACCATGGACAGAGTGTGTGCTTCTGTTAAAAGTCCCTCTGTTTCGGTGTGTGATTATCAAGACAAAGAAGAAATGGAAATGTCTTAACCATTCCTGACACTAAAACTCTCCCTTTATCCAATTAAGCCCCATAAACTATTTCCTAGGCAACCACAGCTTAGTCACTCTTCTTGCAATTAACCATGGCCAAGTCTTGCTGATTCAGCATTGAGACACTGGGTCCCCTTCTTTTTCCTCACTTCATGATTTTAACTGCCGTCTAATTTAAGATATCACATATGACATCTGTGCTTTGTCCTATTTCTCAGGAAACTATTTTTCTTTTATTAGGTCTTCAGCCTGTATCATCTACTATCTTTCAAACTGTACGTCTGTATTTTAAACATATTTTAACCTATTAAAATGCCTCTTTTCTAACAGTTTTTCCAGTGTTTATGTAGAGTCCCCATGTGCCAGTCACTAAAGGAATATAAATTTAAAAGACATAATATCTCTTTTTAAGATGTTAGTCTTTTGAGGAACTAGATCAACCAACAATCCATATCCACTGTTGTATGTTAGACTGTACCGAAATTACATACTGTATTGAATGCTGTATGTCGGATTGTACTGAATTTGCAGAGTCGGGATATATGCTGTTGAGTGTGGTACTGTTGGGATGTGTCGTCTTGAATGTTTTCTGTTGGACTGTGCTGAAGGTGCACAGTTGGAGTGCACAGTATTGAATGTTTTCTGTTGGACTGTGCTGAACGTTGCACTGTTAGGATATATTGATCGGATGTTGTATGTCAGAGGTGTCCTGAAGCTGTAACGTAGACAAAGGGAGGAGCACCACGTCAGCTGAGGGAAGGTGGAACTTCTCCGAAGAGAGGACACATAAACAGACGCCGCATTTGTAAATAAAGGTGTGTATGAAGGCACATTTCAGAAAAATAAAAAACTTGAGCAAAGTTAAAGAGGATGTTTCAAGAAGGGCTAAATTATCTTTAGAGGGAAGTCAGGTTAAGATAAGGCAAGGAGATGGAGAGAACCTACTCCAAAGTGGTGGATATTTGAAGACTGGGACGTCTGACAACAAGCTGACAGGCATGAAATCCTAGACAAAAGAGGTGACCAAGGGGACCATGCCTGAGAATGCTAGGATGAGTGGCATGGACAGAATTAATGGCCTCAAGCTTCCAAACTTCACAAAACACTCATGTTTTGGAGCCAGAATGGCTTAAGGTCTTAGGACTGTCTGAAAGAGATTCAGGCCCTTTCTACAGTTGCTGACCTCTCCACTCCTAGCCCTGAAAAGCAACTGTATTCACGGGTATATACAAGGGCTTCATTTCAAGGAGGATGAAAACACTAAAACATAAAAATGGCTCCAAAGCAAAAATCAGGACTCTCCTTGTTGGGAATGACAAAAATATATCCTGAAGTAGGTTTGACAAAATATATCCTGAAGTAGGTTTGGCAAAAAGGCCAATTAGGCTGTGGAAACAAAAGCAGGAAAAGTTGGGCGTTATCAGATCGGAGAAGACTAAAGCCCACACAGCTCTTTCTCCCTGCACCGATTTTTCACTACTTTCTGCACGGCTTCATTTCTTTCCTATTGCAAACCACCTTTTCCAAGCATCGGGAGCTATCTTGGGATTCCTAATCTCCCGTTTTTCCCCACCAGAGAGAAAAGGCCAGATCGAAGCTGAAAAATGCTGGAGGAGGATTCAAATGCTTCAGTCCAGTATTCCATGATGATAGCAATTTGTATACCTGAGGTTTATTTTGTGTCTTGAGGTTTCTGAACTACACCGTGAATATAAATGAGTTCTGTGCCTAGCCTACAGACGACCCACTGGTACAGACAGGTAAGATATTCTGATCAAGTCATCTTTGATCTGGGTCTATCCCTTGACTAATAATCACTGTGGCCAGAGAGGGGAGTTCATATAAAGATAGGGCATCTCATGTCCCGCGGCAGTCAGTGGGTACAAATGGGTGGTGAAGAGAGAGGTCCTCAGAGGGGAGAGCTTGTCTGAGGAATAGGTGGTAGAAAGTTGAAACAAAAATCCACTTAAACCAAATACAGGATAGGCTAAACTGACTGTGATACATTCTCACAAAGGAATGTTGTACAGCTCTTATGATCTTTGCAGAATACTGAATAATGTGGAAATATACTCAGAAAATTTAAGCGACAAAAACAATGTGAATATGACTCCATTTTGAAGAAGCAAATACATTTTTTTAAAAATTTCATTTCTTTTCAGCGTAACAGAATCCATAGTTTTACACCACACCCAGTGCAAAAAATTACAAAAAATGTAGTAAGTGCATCAGACACGCAAAAAAATTATAATGTGGTAAATGCATCAACAGATGCTTGTATGCACATAGCTACTCATTTCTTGATTACCTACTTGTACCAATTAAGTGGGGAAACAGTGGTTCACAAGACGAACCAAATCTTTGCCCTCACAGAGTCTGTATCCCATTGGTTGGTGGGGCTTGTAGCAACCTACATATTTTCGCAGTGTTTAGTGACTGAAATATGAACGAGATAAAATAAGTTGTGATATTGGGCAGTGTCTAAAATAGGACTGAAAGGTGACAACCGGCCTGAGAGAGGATAAGGAGGTGATTAAAGTAAAACGTTATTCCACGTCCAAGGACAACAAACCCAGCAGACTGGAGTAGTCACGAGCTCGGCAGGAATCTGCTTAATTTTTCTAGAACAGGTAGAAATATACAAGTAAAGGCAGAACCAAAAGAGCTAAAGTCAGAAAGGCAGGCAGGGACCAAGTCGTTTGGGGCACAGTAGGTCAAGGATGGAGCTGGAGGCAAGTTTGATTCATGGTTTTTAAAAAGAGATCCCTTTGGCTGCTGTGTGGATAAAAACCTAGAGTGGAAGCAAGCAGGCTAGTTAAGAGGCTTCGAGCGTCAGATGAAAAAGGATGCTACTGACAGAGGGTGCTGACAACGGAAATGGAAACAAGTGGACAGACGCAGAACTGTATCTGCAGGAGGAAGGGATGAGATGTGCTGACTGACTGGCCGGGGGTGGGAGGGGAGCAGAGTTTAAAATGCAACCAAGGAGAAAGGGTAGCTCACCTCTTCCTGGTGGAGTGGAGAAGTATGTCAGTGAACCCATTCTCAAAGAGGTGACTTTCAAGCAGGTATGAAAAAAAGGAAAGTAACAAGTGTGGGTGAGGATGTGGACAGACTGGAACCTGGTTCACTGCCTCCAGGGAATGTAAAATGGCGCAGCCACCATGGAAAACAGTAGGATAATACTCAAAAATTTAAAAACAGAATTGCCGTATGATCAAGCAATTCTATTTCTTGGTTTCTACCAAAAGAATGAAATGGAGAGGGACTTGAACGGATGCGTGCCATGTTCCTAGCAGCATTTTTCATGGTTGATAAAAGGCAGAAGTACCCCAGTGCCGTCAGGGGACAAAAGGCTAAATGAAATGTGTTCTAGAAATTCAACAGAATAGTATTCAGACTTAAAAAGGAAGGCAATTGGGCGCCTGGGTGGCTCAGTTGGTTAAGCGACTGCCTTCAGCTCAGGTCAGGATCCCAGATCCCGAGGTCAAGTCTGGCATCAGGCTCCCAGCTCCATGGGGAGTCTGCTTCTTCCTCTGACCCTCTCCCCTCTCAAGCTCTCTCTC
Organism: Mellivora capensis; assembly: GCA_004024625.1. Taxonomy (NCBI): domain Eukaryota; kingdom Metazoa; phylum Chordata; class Mammalia; order Carnivora; family Mustelidae; genus Mellivora; species Mellivora capensis. The sequence continues at coordinate 61,525 of PISX010005270.1, forward strand.
ACTCTCTTTCTCAAATAAGTTAACACCACCACCACCAACAAAAACACCTTAAAAAAAAAAGGGAAGGCAATTCTCACACAAGCTACAACAGGAAAGAACCTTAGAACATGATGCTAAGTGAAAAATGTCAGCCACAAAAGGACAAATAATGTATGATAGCACTTACATCAAGTACCTAGAACAGTCACATTTGTAGAGGCAGCAAACAGAACAGTGGTTACCAGAGGCTAGAGAGAAGAAGGAAGGGTTTTTGTTTGTTTGCTTTTGTTTAATTTTGAGTAATCTATATCCCCAACTTGGGGCTTGAACTCATGGCCCCAAGATCACAGCTGAATGTGCCACCAACTGAGCCAGCCATGTGTCCCAAGGAGAGAGTTTTAAAATATTTGTTTAATGGGTATGACGTTTCAGTTTTCCAAGATGAAAAGTGTTTTGCAGATAGTTGTAATGGTTTCACAACAATGTGAATGACTTAATGTCACTGAACTTAAAAACAGTTAAGATGGCAAATTTTATGTTATGTGATCTCACCACAAAAATTTTTTTTTAATAAAAAGGGAGAGGGGCACCTGGGTGGCTGAATGGGTTAAAGCCTCTGCCTTCAGCTTGGGTCATGATCTCGGGGTCCTGGGATCGAGTCCCGCATTGGGCTCTCTGCTCAGCAGCGAGCCTGCTTCCTCCTGCCTGCCTCTCTGCCTACTTGTGATCTCTGTCAAATAAATAAGTTTAAAAAAAAAAAAGGGGGGGGGTGAGAGAAAAGCAAACCAAAGCAAACAGGAGTCCTCCAGGCAGCCATGAGATGGAAAGAAAATTCTAGGTAGAAGCAGCAGCGATGTGTGAAGGCACGAAGTTGGTGAATTACGAACGGTGAAATTTTTCAGTGGGATATTTATTTTATTTTTTTATTTTTAAAAAAGATTTTATTTATTTATTTGACAGAGATCACAAGTAAGCAGAGAGGCAGGCAGAGAGAGAGAGGAAGGGAAGCAGGCTCCCTGCCGAGCAGAGAGCCCCAGGCAGGGCTCCATCCCAGGACCCTGGGATCATGACCTGAGCTGAAGGCAGAGGCTTTAACCCACTGAGCCATCCAGGAGCCCCTTCAGTGGGATATTTAAAACATTATGATCATCATTTCTATTCATTTAAAATCCTGATGCAGAACTCTGGCTTAATCAGATTCAAAAAAGCCTGGATCTCTTTATGCCACATTTCACATTCTCCTAGATGTCAATCTAGTGGTGAAGACCCACATCCAGTTATAAAATTATGCAGCTCCAGTTTTGCTAAATGCAGTAAAGGAAAAGCAGTTGTGCACAGAAATTGGTTCCAAAAGGGAGCTTAACTCGGATAGGAAGTGAGAAAAAATTTCCGGAGGGAAAGACATTTAAATGTAACACCTGATTGATGAAAAGCAATTAAAATAACACCTGACTCAGACAAAAAAAAAAAAAAAAAAAAAAAAGTCTGGGATGTATACCAGCCAATAAGACAAAGGGTAAGACTGATAAACAAAGGGGTGGAGGGATGGAGTTAGGGAAAGGGTAAATGTGATCTTTTATTGCAGTGGGTAATATGTTTCCCAACCTTCAGAACTGCCCAACTTGGATTTCCAGAACCAGACATCAGAAGCTACAAACCCAGTAAAAGCGGTTTGCCAATAGACTCCTAACATGTTTCCTGGACCTTTTATCTTATGGAAAATGCCTTCTTAAGCTCTCATTCAGAACTCAGGAGGTGTAAAGAATATCCCTGCCTCCTTCTAACACGGCCGAGGTTTCCCCCTGGGGACACAGCCTTGAGAATGAGGCCTCGTTCTGGGAAGGACAGAACATCCCTGGAAAGGTAGAGCCTGGCTTTCACACATCCCTCCCACCCCCACCCCTGTCCCCCATTACCCTTCCTTAACTTTCCGGTGGGTTTCCTACTTCCGATCCGACTATGACCGAGTCACCCATCCAGCAGCTCAGCACGATCTAAGGGCACCGTTCACGCGACGCGACGCCGCTCCCCTCCCACGTTGGGGCTGGGTGCGTGTGGGCTCCGCGCGCCGGCTAGAAAGGGCGCAGGAGGCTCGGCATCGCGCGTTCACGCTGCCCGCGACCCCCAAGGCTCCGGCTCACCCTTCTCCTTGGTTACGAGGGAGACGAGGGGCACCCGCGGGCGGTCGCTAAAGATCTCGGCCTGCTGCACCAGCGCCTCGCGCACGCTGTGGAAGTCGCTGAGGACCACCACCAGGTAGTGGCCGATGAAGAAGCTGAAGACGTTGCCGTAGACGCGGGCCAGGTCGGCCAGGAGCAGCTGCGGGCTCAGGGCCGAGGGCTCCGTCCCTGCGGCCCTCGCCCGGCGGTGCAGCCAGGTCTTCCGTCGGAGGAACGGAGGCAGCAGCACGAAGCCGAAGTTGCCCACCACGGGCCAGGGCGTGGGCCCCGGGGGGATGCCCCGCGCGCGGTGCCGCCACAGCCAGCTCCAGCCGAGCAGCGCCGCGAGGCTGAGCAGCCAGAGCGCGCCGCCGGTGGGGTCCAGCCGCAGCAGCCCGGGAGGCGCGGGCAGCAGGCGCAGAGGCCAGGGCGAGCCCTCGGCGGGGGGCTGCGGCAGCCCGGGGGAGGCCATGGCCGGGCGCCGGCGTCCGCAGCCTCTGCTTCCTCGGGCGGACCCTTGGAGACCGCACGCTGCCAGCGGCGCCAGCTCCCCGGGCGCCCGCAGCTGACTGCGCCGCGAGGCGGGGGGCGGGGAGAAGGGCGGCGGAGGGCGCCCCGGATTGGCCGCGCCCCGCATTCTCCCGCCCGCCTCCAATCAGCGACGCCCGAGCAGAACCGGGGACGCGCTCGCAGCGTGGCAGAAGCGGTCCTCTGGGAGGCGGGGCGCGCGATCCGAAAGTTTGACCCCGAAGTCCTGCTGCGCTTCTCCTCCGGGTCGGGCAGGGCAGTCACTGCCCTTGACACAAAGATGCTTGCGTTCCGATTGGCTGTCGGATTTCCCCGTGTTGCCCATGTGTCATTTGAGTGTATGAACTGTGCCTGGGGAACAGGCCGCTGACATGACTCAGCCTCAACACCAGCGCCTCTACCCTCAGGGTCCCCGCCCCCCCCCCCCCCCCCCGGTAGCAAAAAGACGGGGTTTATCTGAAGCAGGACTCAGGGAAAGAAGAGTCCGTTACCTCCACTCAGAGACAGGACGATGGGAAAGCAAAGTGCAGAATTTGCAGGTGCAGTCGCAGCTAAGGCTGCGGGAAGGATGGGCGGGGTGGGGGATGGGGAAGTAAAGCTCTCAGAACTTGCCTCCGGCACAACTTTGCGCGGAGAGCGAAAGCTCAGCGTTTGGGTAAAGCATCGAGCCTAATCCAGGGATAGATTAAAAAAAAAAAAAAAAGAATACACTTGGAAGATTAAAGTAGCTAATAATATAAAAAGAAAATTAATCGGGTGAAGAGGGATGACAATATTATTATTGGTATGAGGCCAATCCTGAAATGCTGAGATTGAGATATTAAGTATGAATTGTATAATACGTTTAAGGCAAAGTCCTTTAATCTTCCCCAATAATGGCTCGTCTTTCCATTTCCTATAGGCTAAACCCTCTGATTTCTCGTCAATGTTAAGTTGATACATAGAATTGTCGATAGCAAATGACTTTTTATCTACTGAAAGGTCAGTTTCTTACGAATCAATTTAATTGATCGTAAAGAACAATGTTCTTTTCCGAATTTCAGATGCCTTTTAATTCTTCCCCATACATAGACCCTTAACGTTTGAAAACCACACTCTACTTATAAAAGACTGACCAAAGCATAGTGAGTCCTCTCTATTCATTCTCTGATCCATTCTGCTGTTTAAATACCCAGTGCATAGCACTTTGTTAGGGCTGCCCTCACAAACTAATACAGGAAGCTAATCGTTCATAACACCATGAATAAAGCTTTTTAAAAATTTTTAAAAAAGATTTTATTTCTAAGTAATCTCTATGCCCAACATGGGGCTGGAATTTACAACTGCAAGGTCAAGAGCTGCATACTTTACCAACTGAGTCAACCAGGTGCCCCTGGATAAACTTTTTTTAAAAAATATTTTATTTGACAGAGAGAAAGAGCACAAACAGGGGGAGCAGGAGAGGGAGAAGCAGGCTCCCCCCCAGCAGGGAGTCTGATGCGGGACTCAATCCCAGGACCCTGGGATCATGACCTGAGTTGAAGGCAGATGCTTAACCAAAAGAGCCACCCAGGCACCCCTGGATACACTATTTTAACCATGTAGCTCATCCAGTGCTTCTTAGGGTTAAATTTCTCCAAATTATATGCAGGGGTTTCTTGCCAGAAAAAATACTTTCTGCCCCACTCTTCCTATTTTAAATGGTGAATAAAATATAATCCTTAGCAATTAAGGAAGAGAATACTAAAAGATTTTTGGGGTAGGGAGTGAGAGAAAGGAATGCAAGGAGAGCATTGAGAAAAAAAATCATTTTTTATTGAATCCCCAAGGATAATTTTACACCAGTCTCTTTCCCACTGAAATCCTTCTTACTGTACATGAAATTTGGTCAGAGGTTTTGGTAACAGTGTATCTAAAATGTCTAAGTACTTACTGTTTTGCTTCCAAGAGTAGTGTTAAGTTACTTCTGAAACAATAATTGCCCAGATGGTTTATAATTCCCCGGAAGTAGAGACCGTATACTATACCCATCCAGTCCGTGAGCATGAATAGAGAGAGCTTATGGTTCAAGAAGAGTTTGCAAAATGTTGAGAAGAGAGAGTAGAAATACTCTCTATACTATTTAGATGCCCTACTCCACAAAGCACTTAAAAATTAACTGCTTCATTTCCTTTAAGTTTCTATGATTTACTTTATATATATCATTTGAACATGTTCTATGTATAGCGTTAATGAATTTCTTTCTGGTCTCTCTGAGCGTCTATGCGCTCTACATGAAATTGGGATAATAAATGTACTGACCTCAAGCATAAGAATTGGATGGAATAATTAACACAATGTCTAGCATTTAGTTAAAGCTTGGTAAGCACAAGCTATAATTACAAGAATTATCATTGGGGCCTAATAATGCTTTAAACTCTGGAAGTTGGTACTCTTACTACCCTTTTATTTCTTTTTTATTTTTCAAAGTTTTATTTATTTATGACAGAGAGAGATAGTGAGAGAGGGAACATAAGCACAGGGGAGCTGGAGAGGGAGAAGCAGGCTCCCCGCTGAGCAGGGAGCCAGACATGATGCAACATGGGGCTCAATCCTAGGAGGCTGGGATCATGACCTGGCCCAAGGCAAATGATGAGCCACCCAGTTGCCCCTCTTACTACCCTTTTATCACCATTTTCAGCTTTTTCTACCCTTTCCAAAATTTGATTGTGAAACTGGACAGAATATTAACTTGTTTTCAAATTCAGCCTTTATGCCTTGTATTAACAAATAAACTTGCCAATCTTCAATGTTAGCGACTTCATTCCTCTCCAGTTGAGTGTATATACTATGATTTTTCTGCAGAAGGATATAGTGAGGGAGGTCCTGAAAAATCGAAATATCAGATCAGTGGAAAGCAAAATCTCAAAAGTAATGAAATCCAATTCCCAAAACTTCTTTTTGTTGGGATAAGGGGGTACCAGGACTGGAACAAATTTTTTTTTTTTAATTTAGTCCTCAAACTGGAAATAGTTCATGTGTCCTTCAACAAAAGAAAGAAGGATACTGTGATGTGTTTATAAAAGACTACCACTCAGCAAGGCAAAAGGGATAAGCTATAATGTACCTCAAAAAACATTATGCTGGGTGAAAAACCCGGACATGAAAGAGTGTGTCATGGGCACAATATGAAGAGGCACACAAGACTTTTGTCTTTCCATTGTGTCAGTTTTATTCAATCATAAAGCAAGGTTGACGTAATTATGAAACAGGTGCAGGATTCCAAACTCAATGACATTTCACCATGTGGTTGAAGTTGACTTCTTACACAGCACACAGAGCAGAACGTAAGACAGACCACACAACAAACAAGGTAACAGAAGGGTGCAGGAAGTTAATGACCCAAACTCTGAAGTCAGTCTGTGGGCACTCGGTTGAGATAAGGCCTTGGTCCCTGCCGGGTTAGCTCTGGGCACTTCCTGATTATGTCCAAGCAGTGAAGGAGATCAGCTGGGCAGAGCCTTCGGGGCCAGCTGCCTTTTTCAAGTAGGCAAACATGAGGTCATGTCTGAAGAGTCTGACAGTTTGCTGCAAAACCCCTCCCCTTTTTAAAAGGCCTTAATCAGTCTCGGGCCCCTGCAGACCTCCGCTGGTTCTACTTGTTATTGGTTCCTGGGTGTCAGCTGACACGGATCCCAGTGATATGGCCTAGCTACAGTACCTTTCGCTGCTCGTTTTCTCTGCTTGACGCAGGCTCCTGCTTGATATGAGTGACAATCTTGTTCGCTACAGAGTGCACACTGTATAACTGAATTAAATGAAGTCTCAGCACAGGCATAACTCATCTGTGGTGAAGAAATCAGACCAGGAGGTGGGAGTCACTGGGGAGGGGCATAAGAAATTTTTCTGGAGTGGTGGAAATGTTCTCTATCTTCATCAGAGTGTTGGTTACTCGGGTGTATGCATTTGTCAATATCAAACTGTGTATTTCACTGTAGGCAAATTATATCTCAGTAGGACAATTTTTTTTTTTTTAAGAAATCCAGTATCTTGGAAGGAAAAGGCATGGGGAAGTAAGAAGACAGTTACCAACTGTGAGTGCCAGTAGTAACAGGTACTTGATACATTGTTGTTATAACAGTGACTGGTGGTTTAGTATGTAAGTAAAGAGGAGCAAAAGAGGAGCACTTGGGTGGCTCATTTGGTTAAGGCTCCAACTTTTGGTTTCTGCCCAGCTCAGGATCTCAGGGTTGTGAGATCAAGCCCTGGGTGGGACTCCGTGCTCAGCAGAGAGTCTATAGTCTGCCTGTCCCTCTCCCACCCCTGTGTGTGTGTGTGTTCTCTCTCAAATAAATAAGCAAAATCTTAATTAAAAAAAGAAAGAGGACTAGCAGAAAATATGATTAAAGAATGACACTCCTTTGAAAAAGTAAATGTTCCCTTTACTTTAGTTAGCCTGGCTGTACTTGCTAAAGATTCCTCATATTTGATTTTTGTAGGCTGAAGCGTGGACAAAATCCCCGCTGTTCTTTTCTTCTCCCTCATTTACTTCTGTTTATTATGCATCAATCATTGTAGAAACCACACAGGAGCTCTGGCCAAGCCTAATTGGGTTGCCATGGACAAGTTGTTAATCTTCGGACTTGTTTTCTTCTCTTGGTAAAATGAGGGAGCTATAACATCAGGACTCTGAAGATTCCTACCGTTCTTGATGTTCGCCCTCTGGATCAGATTGTCAGGACTTTGAACTTGGTCCTGGCTAATAATGACACAATTAGTCAATAAAATCTGAAAAAAAAATAAAGTGTATTTACAAGGTAAACTATAAGCTGGTTGCCTAACAAAACTAGGGATCCTGACTTCCTACCGCAGGTGGCACGGTTGGCCCTTTGCCTGAAAAGGAAGCCTCATTTCTAAGGGTCTTGAAGAATCACATTTTAGGTAGGACACGGAAAGTTATCTACTCCTTCCAGGGTGCCTGGCTGGCTCAGTCAGAAGAGTATACAACTCTTGATCCTGGGGTCATGAGTTTCAGCCCCACATTGGGTGTAGCTATTACTTAAGTAAAAGCTTAAAAAAAAATAAGTTACCTATTCCTTCCTTTAGTCAAGAACATGCTCATAGCAAACCAGATATTTGAAAGTCAGTCTTTTATTCTGACTTTAAAAAGAGTAATACATAAGTTGTTTTTTTTTTAAAGAAAATTTTGAAAATGCAGGAAACCGTAAAAGAGGAAAGAATCATCTTTTAATTTTTTCCACTTAGGTAATTTGTAACATTTCTGTGTATATATTTCATCTTTTCCCCCATGTGTTTATGAGATTTTAAATCTTTATTAATATTTTTATTTAGAGTACCACATATTTGATAAACATATGACCAAATATAGATCATTAACATTTGCATGTTTTTTCCCCACAAATAATTTTTAATTACTATATTCTAGTCCGGGGAGGGGGGGATCAGCAACATTTTCCTGTAAAGGGCCAAATAGTAAATATTTGGGGCTTTGCAACCCACACAGTCTCTGTGACAACTACACGACCCTGCTCTGGGAGTGGGACAGCGGCGGTAGACAATACGCGGAGGGAGGGGCGTGGCTGTATTTCAGTAACATTCGACTTATTAAAACAACAAAAACAGCAGCTCATCATTATTTGCAGACCTCTGGATTAAGAAGAAATCCATTGTTTAGGAGTATCTTTTTAAAAAAAGATTTTATTTATGTATTTGACAGACAGAGACACAGGAGAGAGGGAACAGAAGCAGGGGGGGTGGGGCAGGGAGAAGCAGGCTTCCCACGGAGCAGGGAGCCCGATGCAGGGCTCCATCCCAGGACGATGGGATCATGACCTGAGCGGGAGGCAGACACTTAACTGACTGAGCCACCCAGGTGCCCCCATCGTTTGTTTTGGAATTTATCTGAACAACATGCTATTGTCGACACAGAGTCTATGTCAGGATTCCTTTAGTTTTGTTTTGCTTGCCATTGTGAACAAAACTGACGTGTACATCTTTATTTCAGTAGGATAAATACCGAGAAATAGAACTGGTACTAAGGTCGTTGCTCCATAAAACAATACGCACACACACACTTTGCCTCTCTCCTCTCAGAGATGACCTCTGTTAAGTGTGAAGTATGTCCTTTCAGACTTTTTACCCGCTGGGACTCCCCCTCCCCCACCAATGTCATCACACTATGCTTTTGGTGCCCTAACCCGCCCTTTCTACATGACAGTGTAATTTGAGGATCTTGCCATGTCAGCGACTATTGATTTACCTCATCCTTTTTAAACAGCTGTTGGGTATTTTATTAAGTGGATTTATTCTCTCAATAAATATTCATGGGCACTGAGCATCATACTTTGTTCTCAGCACTGAGAATTCCGTGTGAACAAAACAAAGCGCTTGCCCTCAAGGAGCTTACTTTCTAGTGCAGGAAGACAGATGAAAGAGGAACGAATGTAAAGTGTCTGTTGGTGACAAATACCATGAAGGAGATAAAGCACACTGGGATTGCTATCTTTGTGCGTGTGTGGGGGGCGGTGGTGGTGCTGTCTCATATGAGGGATAAAGGGAAATCTCTTTTGCATGGATAGTTGGTCACCTCATGAAAGATTTGTAGGTATTTGGGGAAAGAGCATGCCAGACAGAGGAAGCAGCAAGTGCAAAGGCCCTGAGGATGAAGTATGCTGAGAGTTTTCTAGGAACAAGGAGCCCATATGGCTGGAGTGAAGGAGGTAAAGGGGAGGGTACAAAGAGATGACACTGAAGAGGTAGACTTGTAGGGCATTGTAGAGACTTTGGCTTTTATTCTGAGTAAGACAGTCAACCACTGAAGTGCTTTTGAGAAGGAATACCATCATCTGGCTTAGGGTATTTTGTTGTTGTTGTTAAGATTTTGTTTATTTATTTGAGCGAGAGAGGGTGTGCGTGCAAGCATGTGAGTGGGGAGGAGGAGCAGGAGGAGAGAGATAAGCAGACGCCATGCGGAATGTGGAGCCTGCATGGGGCTCCATCCCACGACCTTGATATCATGAACTGAGCCCAAATCAAGAGTTGGGCACTTAACCGACTGAGCCACTCAGACGCCCTTGGCTCAGGTTTCCATAAAGTCCCTTTGGCTGCTCTGTAAAGGGCCAGAGGTGAAACCAAAACCATTAGGAAATCAATCTGGCATGCCACACTGTATTAGCCAAATATTTTGTTAATAAATGCCTAGGTTATTTCCAGTATCTTTCTGGAAGATAAGTGCTGGAATAAACATTAGCAGGGGTTGTTTTTTCTTTATTGTAAAAGTTACATAAAATTTACTATTTTAATCATTTTTAAGTGGCATTAAGTACACTCCCAATAACAGTCACAGTTATGTAACTACCACTGCTATTTCCAGAATGACATCATTCCAGATGGAGACCCTGTACCACCAAATACTAACTCCTCAGCTCCCCTAGCCCCTGGTAACTTCTCTACTTTTTGTCCTTCTGAATTGCCTGTTCTAGGTAACTCCTGTAAGAAGAATCGTACACTATTTGTCCTTTTGTGCAGGGCTTAGCTCACTATAAGTTTTCATGGTTCATCCATGTAATATGTGAAAATGCTATTCCTTTTAAGGGCTGAATAATATTCCATTGTGTGTATATACTACATTTTCTTTATCCATTCATTCATCAGTGGACTGTTGGGTTGTTTCCTGTTTGCACTATTGGCAATGAGGCTGCTATGAACATGGGTGTACGACTATCTGTTAGTACCTGCTTTTAATTATTTTGTGTATATACCTAGGGATGGAACCGCTGAATCATGTACTAAGTTTATATGCAACTTTTTGAGGAATCATCAAACTGTTTTCCACCGTGGCTGCACCATTTTACATCTCTATGATATCAGTGACAAGAGCTCCAATTTCTCTATATCCTTACCAATGATTGTTATTTTCCATTGTTCTTTTTCTTTTCTTAGTAACCATCTTGTTTTTCCATAGTAGCTACTCTAGTGGGTGTTAAGTGGTTCCTTGTGGTTTTGATTTACATTTTTCTAATGCCTGATAATGCTGGGCCTCTTTTCGTGTGCTTATAATGGTCATTCCTATACATTCTTTAGAGAAATGTCTATTCAAATCCTCTGCCTACTTGTCAATCAGGCTATTTATTATTGAGTTGTAGTTCTTTATATATTCTGGATACTAATCTCTTATCAAATATATGATTTACAAATATTTTCTCCCATTCTGGTTTTTGTTTTTTTAAGATTTTATTTATTTACTTGACAGAGAGAGAGAGCACAAGCAGGGGGAGTGACAGATGGAGAGGGAGAAACAGACTCCCCACTGAATGGAGAGCTTGATGTAGGATTTGATCCTGGGACCCCAGGATCATGACATGAGCTGAAGGCAGACACTTAACTGACTGAGCCACCCAGGTGCCCCTCTACCATTTTGTGATTGTCTTTTTACTCTCTTGTTATTGTTCTTTGTGCAGGGTTTTTAATTTTGATTAAGTCCAGTTTATCTTTTGTTTGTTTCCTGTGCTTTTGATGTCATGCTTAAGAAAGATTGCCTAAGGGCGCCTGGGTTTTTCTGATTTTTTGTTTTTAAAGATTTATTTATTTGAGAGAGAGAGAGAGCTCAGGGGGAGAGGCACATGGAGAGGGAGAGAATCTCAAGCACACTCCCCACTGAGCACAGAGCCTGATGCAAGGCTCAATCCCATGCCTGA
>PISX010005270.1:72965-110012 GCA_004024625.1 Mellivora capensis
GAGGCACTCAGTCTCAGGACCCTGGGATCATGACCTGAGCCGAAGGCAGATGCTTAACTGACTGAGCCACTCAGGAGCCCTACTATTGTAGCTTTATAGTAATTTTTGAAATCAGGAAGCATGAGATCTCCAACCATTTCTTTTTTTAAGATTTTTTTTTGGCTATTTTGGCAAATTTGGCTACATTGGCAATTTTGCTCTTATTTTGACCCCTTGAAATTCCATATGAACTTTTGGGTGAGTTTTCTATTTCTGTAAAAAGCACCATGAAGATTTTATAAAGATTGGATTTGTAGATTGCTTTGAGTAGTATTCTCTTAACCAAATAAATCTTCCGATCCATGAACATGGGATGTCTTCCCATTTATTCAGTGCTTTTAGTACAGAAGTCCTTCATCCTCTTGGTTAAATTTATTCCTATTTTATTCTTTTTGAAGCTATTGTAATTTTTAAAAAATTTTCTTTTCAGATTTTTGTTAAAATACAGAAATGGGACTGATTTTTGTGTGTTTATTTTGTATCCTGCAACTTTGAAGTTACTTATTAGATCTGATAGTCCTTTTATTTTTTTTTTATTTTTTTAAAAAATTTTAAAAAAGATTTTATTTATTCATTTGACAGACAGAGACTACAAGCAGGCAAGAGAGGCAGGCAGGGAGAGAGAGGAGGAAGCAGGCTCTCCGCGGAGCAGAGAGCCTGATGCGGGGCTCGATCCCAGGACCCTGGGATCATGACCTGAGCCGAAAGCAGAGGCCTTAACCCACTGAGCCACCCAGGCGCCCCCGATAGTCCTTTAAAAAAAATGTTTTTACCAATTCAAGATAGGAGACAATAATAAGCTAAACTAGACTTTGGCTGCTTCTAGTAACATGGAAGCCACTTGTTTAACATTTCAGACAAAGGGCTCAGTAAGGAGCTAAGGTCTATTTCTAGGCAATCCTGCATCTCTGAAAAGAGAATTTATAAGAGAAGGCTATTTCCTCCTCTCCAAACTCTATGTGTAAGACAATACAAAATGCAACAGAATCTTTGTTCTTTAGTTTTTTCTTTCCTTCTTTCTTTTTCTTTCTTTCTTTTTTTTTTTTTTTTTGAGAGGGGGCTGATGGGCAGAGGGAGAGGAAGAGAGAAAATCTTAAGCAGGTCCCATGCCCAGCATGGAGCTCAATGTTGGGTTCACTCTCACAACCCTGAGATCATGACCTGAGGTGATATCAAGACTTGTACGCTTAAGCAACTGAGCTATGCAGGTGCCCCAGAATCTTTGTTCCTAAATATCTATTTATTCCACTCCTGTATATCTTCTAAGTATTGACATTTGTATGACTTGATCTCTCCTAAATAGGTAAATGCCCAGGTATACACACACACACACACACACACACACACACACACATATATATATGTAAAATTCAATATATAAATTATAAATTTAAAAAATATATATACTTTATATATCATTTAGACAAGTCTATATATGAAGTCTAGAAGTTGTTACAAAACTCATTTCCCTACTTGAGTCTCCTGTCAAGTCTATAATTGAGAAACCTGACCCTTCTGCAGTGACCTGGCTTTTTCCTCTTACTTTGGACACGGGCTTTCAGTCCAATGGTTCCATCCAGTTTTCTCCCCACTTGAGCCGTATATGGGTCTTACAGTTCCAGGATAATGCAGGTGAAGCAAAATAATCATTCCCAGTCCAAGCTCAGAATTAAGTATGTAAAGGATAAATCTCTCCTTTGGTTGATTGCATTAAAAAAATTTCCAGACTTGTTAATTTTTAAATTCTGGTTAGTTAACATACAGTGTTATATTAGTTTCAGGTGTGCAATATTGTGATTCAACACTTCCATACACAACCCAGTGTTCATCACAAGTGCATTCCTTAATCCCCATCACCTATTTAACCTATCCCAGACCCCACCCTCTGTGGGAATCATGAGTTTGACTTTTATAATTAAGAGTCTTTTTTAAAAAAAAATTTTATTTTTTATAAACATATAAAGTATTTTTATCCCCAGGGGTACATGTCTGTGAATCGCCAGGTTTACACACTTCACAGCACTAACCATAGCACATACCCTCCCCAATGTCCATTACCCCACCCCCTTTTCCGAACCCCCTCCCCCCCAGCAACCCTCAGTTTGTTTTGTGAGATTAAGAGTCACTTATGGTTTGTCTCCCTCCCAATCCCATCTTGTTTCTTTTCTTCTTTTCTTACCCCCCCAGCCCCCCATGTTGCATCTCCACTTCCTCATATCAGGGAGATCATATGATAGTTGTCTTTCTCTGATTGACTTATTTCACTAAGCATGATACCCTCTAGTTCCATCTTAGTTTGTCTCTCTCTTTTCCCTTTGCTTGTTTTGTTTCTTAAATTCCACGTAAGTGAAATCATATAGTATTTGTTTTTCTCTGACTGACTTATCTTGCTTATCTTATCCTTAGATCCATTTATGTCATTGCAAATGGCAAGATTTCATTCTAGTGTGTGTGTGTGTGTATATCACATCTTCTTTATCCATTCATCAATTGTTGAGTACTTGAGCTGCTTCCATAATTTGGCTATTATAAATAATGCTGCAATAAATATGTGGCAGGCGAGAATTCTACCACTGAACCACCAATGCGATGCTGCAATAAATATGTGGGTAGTATCCCTTTGAATTAGGTTCTTGTATTCTTTGGGTAAATATCCAGTAGCGCAATATGTGGATTGTACGTTAGTTCTATTTCTAGATTTTTGAGGGGGTCACCATAATGTTTTCCACAGTGGCTGGACCAGATTGCATTCCCACCAATAGTGCACTAGGGTTTTTTTCTTCCACATACTTGACAACCCGTGTTGTTTCTTGTGTTGTTGATTTTAGCCATTCTGACAGGTGTGAGATATTTCCTTGTAGTTTTGTCTATTCATGTCTTTTGCTCATGTTTTAGCCATTCTGACAGGTGTGAGATGATATTTCCTTGTAGTTTTGTCTATTCATGTCTTTTGCTCATGTTTTAATTGGATTATTTGGGTTTTCATATGGAGTTGCATAAATTCTTTAATATTTATGTATTTGATACACACACACACACACACTCTTTAGAGGTTATTTCATTTGCAAATATCTTCTTCCATTCTGCAGGTTGCCTTTTAGTTTTGTTTCCTTTTCTGGGCAAAAGCTTCCTATTTTGCTGAAGTCTCAATAGTTTATTTTTGCTTTTGTTTCCCTTGCCTCAGGAGACATATCTAGAAAAAAGTTACTACAGCCAATGTCAAAAAAGGTTACTGCCTGTGTTCTAGGATTTTTATGGTTTTAGGTCTCATATTTAGGCCTTCAACCCATTTTGAATTTATTTTTGTGTACGGTGTAAGAAAGAGGTCTAGTTTTGGGGCACCTGGATGGCTCAGTGTGTTAAAGCCTCTGCCTTCAGCTCTGGTCATGATCCCAGGGTCCTGGGATCAAGCCTGGCATCAGGCTCTCTGCTCAGCGGGGAGCCTGCTTCCCCCTCTCTCTCTCTGCCTGCCTCTCTGCTGTCAAATCATCTGATTTCTCACTGTCAAATAAAATACCTGATCTCTTGCTGTCAAATAAATAAAATCTTTTAAAAAAAAAAAAAAGAAAGAGTTCTAGTTTCTTTTTTGTGCTGCTGTTCAGTTTTTCCAATACCATTTGTTGAACTAATTGTGTGTGTGTGTGTGTGTGTGTGTGTGTGTGTGTGTGTGTGTAATCTTTAGTTTTCTACATATAAGGCCATATTACATATAAGGCCATATTACTTGTAAACAGAATTAATTTTACTTCTTCCTTTCAAATTTGCATGCTTTTTCTTTCTTTTTCTTGCCTAACTGTTCTGGCTAGAAGCTCCAACACTTATTGAGTAGAAGTGGCAAGACTGGGCATCTTTGTCTTTTTTCTGATCTTAGAGGAAAAACACCACCTACGGTGTTAGCTGTGAGGTTTTCATATATGGACTTTATTAGGTTGATGGAGTTTCCTTTCATTCCTAGTTTGCTGAGTGTTTTTATCTTGAAAGGGTGTTGAATTTCATCAAATGCTTTTTCTGCATCATTTGAAAGAATTGGTTTGTTTTTCTCCTTCATTCTGTTAATGTAATATGTTAATTTTCATGTTAAATCACTCCTGCATTCCAGGGCTAAGTCTCTCTTGGTTTTGGCATACAATCCTTTTAATATGTTGCCAAATTCAGTTTTGCTAGTATTTTGTTGGGGTTTTTGGTGTCAGCATTCATAAGGGATGTGGGTCTGAAGTTTTCTTTCCTTGTAGTGCTTTTGCCTGGATTTAGTGTCACACTCATTCTGGCCTCATAGAGTAAGTTAGGAAGTGTTCCCTTCTCTTCAATTTGCTGGAAGAGCTTGAGAAAGATTGGTGTAATTAATTAATTTTTTAAATTTCATCATTATTATTATTAGACAGGGAGAAAGTGGAAAGGGGCAGAAGGAGAGAGAGAATACCAGCCCTACTGTGGAGCTTGATCTCACAACCCTGAGACCATGACCTGAACCGAAATCAAGAGTTGGATACTTAACTGAGCCACCCCAGCACCCCTCGTGTTAATTCTTTAAATAACTGGCAGAGTTCACCAGGGAAGCCATCTGGTCCAGGGCTTTTCTTTGTTGGAAGGTTTTTGACTACTGTTTCAGCCTCCTTATTAGTTATGTCTATTCAGATACTTTATGTCTTCATGAATCAGCACTGGCTGGTTTTATGTTTCTAGAAATTTGTCCATTTCATATGGGGTATCAGTTTGCAATTACTCATAGTACTGTTATAAACTTTATCTCTATAAAATCACTAGTAATGTCCCCACTTTCATTCTTCTCGCTCTTTTTCATAGTCATTTCAGCGAAACATTTGATCAATTCTGTTGCTCTTTTCAAAGAACCGACTTTTGGTTCTGTTGATTACTCTATTGTTTTTCTATTCCTGTCTCTGCCCCACTCTTGTTTCCTTCCACCTGCTCGCTGTGAATTTTGTTCTTCTTCTTCTAGTTCTTTAAGGTCTACCGTTTGGTTATTGATTTAAGATCTTTCTTTTATAATGCACGCATTTACAGCTATAAAATTCCTTCTTTTGCTGTATCCCATAAATTCTGGCATGCTGTGTTTTCATTGTCATTTGTTTCAAGGTATTTTAAAATTTCCCTTGTGATTTCTTCTTTGACCTATTGGTTCAGAATGTCTTGGTTGGTTTCCATTTGTGAATTTTTATGTTTGAGCAATTTCATTTTAAAATAGCTCCAGCAGTGGATTTCTTATTTCTCCTGGGAAGGTTGTTGATAGCAAAGCACCCTTTAATGACTTTTTCTACTTTTGAGTTCAACTCTCTTTAATATAACTTAATCTCAAGGCAGTTTGGGAACTGCCCAAATTCTGGTGTTCTCCCCAATATATAGGCAGGTCATGTAGAAGTCAGCTCTCTCGATTAGTTGCTGGTGAAATCTAGTAACTTTGTTGGTAGCACAACATTGTACCAAACATTGATCCCACTGTGATGAACCAGCTGTAGCTTCACATGACTAAGATAAAATGATCACTCTTAATTTCATGGTCGGGGCGGTAGGGCCAGCGTGAGCCATGGATTATTTTATTGAATGAATTATTTTTATTAGAAAATCAGAAAATAATTATTTTTTCCTAATAAAAAATAATTCCACAGTAGCAATTCACCATTCATTTTTTTCTGGAGAGATAGAAACAATTCATGTGTCGGATTAGTGAACAAAATGTGGGGAAGGCAGGCAGAGTGGGCCCTTTGGAAATAAACTTAAACACCTGGCATGTTCTCAACTGAAATCCAAAAGCTTGTGTAACATGATTGTGTCACATATGAAGTAGAAAATGTTTCATTTTTAAGTTCTTAAAAGTTAAAGAACCCTCATATTTATAATAAAACTAAAAATATTTTAAAATTCCATGAATTCTATTTTCCAATTAGACTTTATTGTATATTAGTGTGAGTCAAGTATCAAGTGCTTTATTATATGCGTTACTTCTAGTCCTCACCATGACATTAGGAGATTAAGTTTCTTTATTCTTACTTTGGAGAGAGGACACGATGTTCCAGAAAGATAAAGTAACTTGCCCAAGGTTAGATGGTTGGGATGCAACTGCCTTAGGAATCAAACACAGGGGTCAAGTCCAAAGTCTTTGGATTTTCTGCTTCAATCTTTATTTTTCAATCCATATTTTTGACCAAAATATTGCAAAATACATATGATATGATGGCTACTGAAACAATTTCAAGTTATAAACATTTGGTGGTTTGGCAAATGTCCCTATTATTTTACTAGCAAATTATTTGGTGACATCATGGGCAATTTCCTTTCCAATGAATCGTTAAGAGTTCTGTTAGTTCAAATACACAAAACATTTAAAAACATTCATTCAAGTATTTGCTTACTATCTTGTATGTGGTAAGAACTTTGATACCGAAATGAATACTAAGACTCCCTCCTTTCAAGGAACTTTAATTTGGCATGGAAATGGGATTTATTTAAAAAAAAAAAAACCTTATAGCAGTGATTTGAGCAATTAGCTTGTATGTGCATTTTAGGGAGGAATTTGAAGAATGTGAAGATAAAGCTGAAGTTTCAGGCAGGCAAGACCTGGATAAACATTATAAATTTCAGCGCTGGCATCATGGTGCCTAAAACACTTGTTAATTGAATATAGTTAACACTTACTAAATGTGTGTAATTACTGTTTTTCATTTAGTCCTTCCAACAGCGCTGTGAGACACGGACTATTTATTATTTTCATCCTACAGATAAAGAGACTGAAGCACAGAGGTTAGGCAACCTGTTGAACATCCTCTAACGCACAGCTCGTTCTGGAAGAACTGGGACTTGAACTCAGGCAGCACAGGGCCACCGTGGCAGGCTGCCTTCTGTGGGGGGCGGCGGATATTCTGCGTGGGGGAGCACACTGTGCAGTAGGACTGAGCACCGCCATGCAGAGCACGGGGATGACCAGAGCAGCAACCAGACCAGGCGGAAGGCACTGATCGTTGAAAACAGTGTGGGAGGGCGCCTGGGTGGCTCAGTCTGTTCAGTGTCTGCCTTGGCTCGGGTCATGATCCCAGGGTCGTGGGGTCGAGCCCCGCATCGGGCTCCCTGCTTGGTGGGGAGTCTGCTTCTCCCTCTGCCTGCTCTCCCCATGCTTGTACTTTCTCTCTCTCTTTGAAAAATAAATAAAATCTTAAAGAAAGAAAGAAAGAAAGAAAGAAAGAAAGGGAGTGTGGGAAAGTACCACCCACAGACTGGGCTCACAGGATAAAAGAGTGATGGGACCCAAGACACTTTAGACTTTTTATGCTTTAAGCAGTGCACTCTGCTTTAAAAAGAGAGGTTTGTATATTTAAGGAATCCAAGTATTATAGACCACATGTTCGTGTCCCTAAAATCTTGATGTTGAAACCCTAACCCCAATAGGATGGCACTAGAAGGTGAGGTTTCTGGGAAGTAATTTGATTTGGAAGTCAGGAGGGTAGAGGCCCCATGACAGAGATTAGTGTCACTGTAAGTTGTAAGAAGAGGTAGCAGAGAGCTCTCTCTCTCCCTCACCCACCTGCCACCCTTCACATGTGAGGAAGCCAGAATGTCCTCACCAGAACCCCACCATGCTGGCATCCTGATCTTGGACTTCCTCAGCCTCCAGAACTGTGAGAAATAAATGTCTGATGCTTAAGGCACCTAGTTTACAGTATTCTGTTAGAGCAGCCCAAAAGGACTAAGACACCAGGGAAATGTTTTTTTCCCAGTGTCCGATGTCAAACAGTCCCTTCAGCCATGGGCTGGGAAACTGGATGTAATACAAAATATGTTCAGAAGTGCCATCTCCTCCCAGCAAAGAGCTGCGTGGCTGGGAGTCTTAGGTGTGCTCTGGGGGTGTCTGACAGGCCCAGAGCCCCTCCGCCATTGCTCTCACACAGGTGTGCGATGGAAGGAGGGGGCCGGGGGCAACAGGCTTTTGCCCCACTCACCACATCAATGGTCAAAATGTGGGTCAAAGATGCTTACAGGGCTCACTCTCACGCACTCCTCAACTCTGCTCTCCACGACACAAAACCTGGCTGTCAAAAGATTTCTGGAAGAGGCTTTTCTTCTTTTCCAGAATTCCTCACACATGGGTGACTCTTCTGTGACTTTGGAGCAACAGGAAAACTATGGTTTCGGCATTCCTGGCCTTGGTGTCGCCATGTGCCTTGCCCCCTATTTACCTCTGAGTTCCCTCAATTAGAGAGGAGAGAGAGGAGGCCTCCCCAGGATGAGGACGAACACAGTGAGCCTTAAATACCAGTAAGCCAATTAGTGGCGCTTGACACACTGCGGCTAACTCAAATGGATCTTCCCTTCTCTTTACCCAAAGAAACACGTCATTTGGGGAAGGCTGAAAGAAAGAGATAAATGCTTGCGTTGAAGCATTGAGGTCATGCACCCAGAAACTTGTCCAGAAGCAAGCGCACATGTTGGCTCGGGCCGATTATTAGAGAACTCACCAGCTCATGGCAGGACCCAAAATTCCTAGGGATTCACTTTGGTCCTATGGGGAGTCTAGAATCAAGAGCCCTGGTCCATCTCCTCAAACTGTTGCTGTCCTCTGAAAGCAGGTCATCCCATCTCTCCTCCTTTTGACCTTCCTCCAGGAATAACCCTGAGAGTCACAGTTAGAGATAAGGCCCTTACACACTTTGTTGTCACCTATGTTAACCTGTTTAAGACAGAAGTGCATAATGATGTGGTATCCTGTAAGTGATACTCGCAGTGAGTTTGCTTTCGTCCAGCAAATCTGTGAGCTCAAACTCTTGGGAATTCTTCTGCGTTCGAGGCTTTTAGTGCTGACTTTTCTCCCCTCCAATATGCAGTAAATTGCAAGTATAAGAAAAAGTAGTAGCATTTGACAGAAAAATGGTTCCAAGGACAAGCTTTCCTCTTAAACTAACTGGCTGATAAGTGACTAAACTCCCCCTCAAAACACACACACACACACACACACACACACACACCTCTCTAACAAATGATAATGGGGGCTGTAGTAATTATGACAGGAAGGCAGCAAAAGAGAGAAAACAAAACTCAAGTCCCAGCTCTGACACTTCAGAACTCTTTCATCTCACAAAATGGGGTCACTGCTCCTTTCCTTACCTATTTCACAGGGTTTTGTGAAGATTAAAGAATGTATGTCAAGCATCAAATAACTAAAGTGTTATGCCTCACTACAGGTGCTGCACAGGAATTACATCTGCACGACACAGACACACAGTAGCCCGTAATCCATTCCTATTCTAGCTGACATTAGTGAGTAATCCAGTATGCTGCTTCTGGAAGTCTCGTCCATTAGAAGCAAAGGAAATGTTACATGTCAAGGTTTACAGAGCATGGCAGCAGTTCCTTGTGGAATGCCTTCTGGACGAGAGCAGTCTTCCAGCTTATGGCCAATGAAGCCCGCCAATGTTCCACGCGGGAAAATGGGATCATCAGTGAAATGAGCTTTCCATCCAAGGCTCGGATGTGGGTGGCAGAAAGACTATTCTGATCTGTACCATGTTCAGATCATCTAAAGAAAAAACGTGACCTGTATCCAACATCTTAACCTTTGAACCATATGGTCTTATCCCTCACCCCACTGAACCGCCTTTACTAAGTCTGACCTTCCTGGGGTCAAGCCTTCATCTTTCCTCCAGGCTCCGGAAACAACTTGCTGCCATCTGAGGCAGTGACAGTTGCCAAATCTAGGAGAGGACATCACCCCAGTGCCCCATTTAGGGAACCCAGGAGGATGCCATTTCTTTCAGAACTGAGGAACAGGAAGGACTCTGCTTTCCTTCAAGAATTAATGATTTTGTTCTTGTGCGAACAGTGGAAATCAGAATCATGGAGTGTGTAGTCGATCTTTTTTACTTCTCCATGAATGACCTTACATTGCTCTGAATTATTTTTCACCTTAAGTCCAAGGGTGGGAAAAGTAACACATTCCAGTCTACTTACAGTTCTATTAATTGAAGGTTATCACCTTATTTTTTAAATAGTGCTTGGAGAAAATAATCCTCTTGTGGTTTTAATAAGTACTTAAAACCAAACAAAAATTTAAAACCTTTAAAGAAAACACATTTTTTTTAAAGTAGAAAGAAACAGTAATACTAATTTTGAAAAGACTGTTGTCACTGTGGTTTATTTGTAAATACAAAGTATAGGCTCTTGCTTTTTTCTTTCTTTTTTTTTTTTTTTTTTTAAAGCAAAGCCAAGGAGATTAGAAACCAAGTACACATATCCTCTTTAGAGTAGAAACATAAATTAGTTTTTAACAATTAGGCACTTAAAATGTAAATGTAAAACGGCATTTTTAGAAGTATAAACTATAGTTCCACTCCTAAATTCCTCCTGAAATGTTTTTACAAACACAGAAGCACAAGCACGGGAAACATTTCTCAACAAAGATAATTTCCTCTTTAAAAAACAGCAACAACAATTACAACAACAAATCTGAACGCAAATCCCATAGGAGAGACAAATGATTAAGGTACTGACTGGGGGTAGGAGAAAAGAACTTCTGAAATTTACATGTTTGATTAAAATATAAGCATTTAATAAAACTATTACAATAGCATACAGTATATAATGAAAAATATGTCAAGAAAATAATGAATTCTAGACTTAAAATTTTACTTTACAACAAGGCACTTAACACATTGAAACAGTACAGTAAATTTCTGAAAGAATGCAACTGGCTAGCTCTCACACCTTGTAATGATATTTCTTTTATGAATATACTGTAACATAACCATACATTTTGCAGCATTAATCATTGCATAGGAGGTAAATTAAATAATGAATTCCAACTTGGCAACTAGGTTAGCTTATGTTTGCAGTTTCTTTCTTTTTTTTCTTTTAAAGGACAGTTTTCAATAATTCCATAATAAAGAACTATTCTCATTCATGATTCATTTAGAACACCACATAGTTAGGTTAATGAGTAATAAAATAAATCAGAATTTATAAGGTGTGTATCTGTATGAAAACTTATCTTTGGGTACCTTTGACATGATTTTCAGTGTTTAGGTATTGAAGTCAAGAGCACTTCTTAATAGAAATATTCTTAGCAAGTAAGTCAAAGGAGTTAAATTATTGCAACACAATGACATTAAAAAAAATACCAGAAATCTTTATACATACAAATAGAAAAGCCTTTATCACATGGCATATTACTTATAACATGCTCAATTTAAAACTTGTAAACTCATTTATCAATAAATTCCTTCTCACACTTCCTTGCAGTACAGAAGTGAGTAGGTTAGAACCGGCTTAAATTTTTAAAGAGTTTTACAGTGCAAAACAAAAATGACAAACAAATAAAAGGAAATGCTTAAAATATTGAAGAAACAAGATGTGAACTTCTAATTAAAAAAGAAGCTGCTTGAGGTCTAGCATGTAAAAATACAAATACAAAATAAGAAAGACTGCCAACCTGGTGTTTCAGAGTAAACAAAGTATAGGTAGTTGTAAAGGGAGACATTAATGATTGTGATAATGAGAGGTAAAATGGTCTGCAAATTTTCTTTGATCAAATGGACAAAGGATTAGAATTGCAACTCCCTGGGATCTAAGCACATTTTCCCTTTGGGAAAGGTTTAAAAGACCTTTAAAACAATCCCTTTTGCATGGTGCTTTCAGATTACTGGCGAAAACAAAACAAGACAAAACAACACCACCACCAATGCCTTTTAAAAACTTGAAAATAGAAACTTTAAAGTGGCAAGTCTGCGTTCCAAGTCATATAATGTATCTCCACTAGGGGGCACTGCTACACAGCAAAGAACCTTAGGCAAGGTCCTCCTTACACCAGAGCAAGGGCTCAGGCTCGCTCCAATCAGGCCTTCTTTACTCAGCACAATGTGTTTCCCACGATGCCAGTAAATTAAATAAGAAATTTAAAATCACTCTGGGTGGAATGAGGAGCAATGCTTTATTTTCAGAGCTTTGGAGGAGCTCAAAAAATAGAATCCGAATTTCCATCTGAAAGAATTTAGAAAAAATATGCCATAATTTATGGGAATCCTATGTTTCAGAAATTGCACAGGACGACTCAATCCCAAGAGAAGCTTCGAACAGGACTACTGGTTTACAAAAACAAGGATAATGAATAAGATCTCATATTGCAATTATCAAGGAAAAGGAGCTCCAAAAATTCGCCGTTTCAAAGGCAAGATCGTAATTGTTTAAGTTTTCTATCCCAAAGGAGCATATTAGGTTAAGCCTCAAGTTTGCTTTGCTAAATGTAAATGAGTTTCTGTATTTCCTTCATTTTCCCATCTTGAAACTTTGATGTTTTCCCTCCTTCTTTTCAAATCATATGCTTCCTTGGTGTCTATTAGACACCTGTGACACATACATGTAAGGAACATGTGAGGTCAGAGAAGTTTTTAAAGTTCTTTAAAAGGTGATGGTATTTTTTAAAAAATTGCATCACTCGACAAAAATCCAAGGTTTACTGTTTCAAGGTTTTCCAACAATCAACACATCATAATTTTAAGATCTTAAATACTTTTCCTTATTTAACTTGAAGAAAATTAGGTTATCCAAGACACTGCTGAATAAGGCTCTCAGGTCTATCAGGTTAGGAATTAGATGCTCAAGGAATAGATCAAGGTCAGGAGCACAAAACCCAGGCTTCAGTGTCAGATGCTTTTCTCCGTAATTGGACAGCAGGAATGGAAATTCAGTGTTTAAAGCATGACATCTTACATATAATAAGTGTCAATATTTAGCAAATGAAAGAGAATTCTGGCTTAAGCACATCAGTAAGCTATAGATCTATTTCTTACTGGTTTATTTAATAACAAATACCAGAAAACTCCTTGCATTTCAAAGCTTGCCAAGGATATTCAGGATTTCCATTCTTGTTTTAAATACTCTTTCCCTGCCTTTGAATTCAACTACCTTTCCTTTTGTGATTCTTCTGCTACTCAGAGAAAGAGATGTACTGAACACAGACACAGAATTTTAGCACCAAAAATAATGACCCTTCTGAAAAGATTTGTATTGTGCTTCTCTCAAGCAATGTGAAGGTCAATTTTGTGTACCAAATCATGGCAAAGTAGTTTATAATGACAAATTCAGGGGTATATTTCATTCCTATGGGGAGGGAAATTTTTACCTTCAATATAAACGTAACTCCCCCCTTTCACACCTCATTGGTCTGTCTTCTGATTTAGTGTTGATGCTTCTGTAACCACAAATCTTGTTTTGGAGTTACTAGAAGGCTCAAGAAATGGACCAACTTGGGGGCACCTGGGTGGCTCAATCGTTAAGCCTCTGCCTTCAGCTCAGGTCATGATCTCAGGGTCCTGGGACTGAGCCCCGCATCAGGCCTCCTGCTCAGCCAGAAGCCTGATTCTCCCTTTCCCCCTCCCTCTGCTTGGGTTCCCTTTCTTGCTGTCTGCCTGTCAAATAAATAAATAATATCTTAAAAAAAAAAAAAGAAATGAACCAACTCTGACAGCATTAATCTGGTTCAATTTTTTAAAACCCATCTTCTTTTTGCATCACCTCAAAGAACTTTAGAAACAAAGATCCCCCTTTACTGGGTTACTGTCCCTGTCTAACAGACTGATTCCAACAGTAGATTATATACAGCACCGTGGTGTAATTTCAGGATCAAAGTAAAATTACTCAATTGTGGCATATGTCCTTAGGACCAGTTTATAGGAAGCTGAGTCTCTTGCTAAAAAAAGCAAGGATACACGACACTTTTAGACTCCATCTTGGTTTTTCCATAAAGTACAATGTACCTAGGAAGAAAGAGTTTTCAGTGAAACGTGACCAACTGCGTTTCTGAGTTCCAGTGAGCAGCTCTAGAACATCTAGAACATCTCACACAGGGTAGGATGGGAGAGAAGCGCCGGCTTGTCCCTCAAGTGGCACGAGCTTCCATTCATATACATACATACATACATACGTGTTTTTAGCCTGTGCTGGAGCAGCTATCTGCCCTGGGAGGGGGGTGGATGCAAATTTACCAGGCAGAGAGCACACACATGTGTGCACAAAGACCACTTATTTAACAGAAATTGTTCCATGTTTCCTGTGTATCTGTCATAGAGATTTTAAAGCAGAATATTTACACACACATAAAAGCTGTGAGATGGGTCAAATTCTTCCACATTAGATCACCTTTCTTTCTTTTTATAAAATTATCAGTTTACAAAAAAAAAAAAGTGATACATGATGCAGTGGGTGGTAGCAGCAGGTGCACATTCCCAGACCTGACCTTGACCTTCCCCAGGACAAGGTGGAAACGTTCACCTCAACTTCACTTACAACCGACAGATCTTCCCCTCCTTCAAAAGCCTAATGCTAAAACCACTCTCAACATGAGGTTATTCTATTTACACAGTAGCTGTATGTATCCAGACATTTTATTTAAAACATTAACAAATTCTTCTGACCTCGGAGGCAAAAAAAAAAAAAAAAAAGAATCCTGAAAAAAATTCTGTAGAGGGCTTTAGTGGCTAAAGTATAAGGAGAAGGAAGAGTAGGTTCTTTGGCACCTCTTTAACAAGCTCATTAATAAAATCCCAGTTTGGGGGCTTGTCACCAATGAAGGAAGAGCTGCAGGAGAATATACCTTTCTCAGGATGAATAAAAAAACAGTCAAAGGGTAATACTTCGTTCATCTCTCTAATCGTTTACATGGAATTTGGTCCACTTCTTCATTTACCAGTCAGTTCTTCTAAAATAAAAACCCAAAACTATACCTTTGGTTACAGCGTTAACTCTTTTGGTTTAAGAGCTGATGCCTTTGTTTTTGCTCCTCAGGTAGATTTCTCATTATCTTCGCCAATCTTCTGAACCCGGGAATACTTTTTGCATGAAGACTTAAAGCAGCCAGGGGGCCAGGAGAGCGGCCAGGAGAAGCAGCAAGGAATTGAGCCTTGTACGTTTTTCTCAAAAAAATAAAAGATGGGGAACCACCAGGCTCGGGATAAGAAATTAGTCTGTGAAGAGACCTTCAAGTTCTGCAAATAGTTAAAAAAAAAAAAAAAAGAAGAAGAAGAAGCAAAATGAGACCCTATTTTTCATGATTTGTATCCTATCTTTTTTCTTAATTAACTTGTCGTTCATTGTACCGTAACAGAGAAAGCAGAGGAATCAGGATCACAAGGCAATAAGCGTCTTTGTTTTGTTTATTTTGGTTTTTTAAAGATTTTATTTATTTATTTGACAGAGTGAGTGAGTGAGAGAGAGAGAGAGACAGAGACATGGAGCACACAAGCAGGGGCAGTGGGAGGCAGAGGGAGAAGCAGGCTCCCCGCAGAGCTGGGAGCCCAATGTGGGACCCAATCCCAGGACCCTGAGATCATGACCTGAGCCGAAGGCAGCTGCTTAACCTACTGAGCCACCCAGCCATCCTGGCAGTAATTGTTTTTGTGTCTTTCCCCTGATTCTGACATGTTTTGGTTCCAGGCCCCTTTCCCCCTTTCCAGCTCATGTAAATTCTTCTGCCTGCAATCCTAGTAAGAGACTCGGGCAAGGATGTGAGAGTCAGCCAGGAGGACCAGATCTCAGGACGCGTGAGCAGGTGGATCTAGGCTGATGGCTAGGCTAGGAAGATGGAAGGGTGAAAGGCGAGCTCACAGGGTAGAGCAGATTTAAGGTGAAAGGTGAATGAAGGTTTTGGTTGGATGGTGTCAGGAGACACCCAGATGTAAGTGTAAGAAGGAAGGAAGGTGGAAATGGGAGTCTATATATAAAATGGGAGGAGAGCTACCCACTGAGAGGGCATCTATCCGTGGATACCACTAAATGAGAGCTGGAATTAGACCCTTTACAGATGACATCTGCTCACAAATTATATGCATTGGACAATATGGCGAGATTCTCCAAAGAAAAATCGTGCTACACGGGCTCACTCTCTGACACCAGGCACACATACACACCCCAGACTAGGAAAACACAGAGAAGGGGAGGAACTATCCCATCATGGGATGACAGGAAGAGAGCATTTGTTAGGGAGCCTTCTGAGAAGACATGTCTTCCCAGAAGACATGGCCTTTGAGTTAGCTCTTTCAGCGTGAGCAGCAGAAGCAAAGACAAGGTTGTCTGGGGACAGAAGACAACAGTAACAAATAAGGAAGTATAAGAAGGGAAGCCAGAGAGCCCAGTATCACCAAAAGATATACCAAATCCAGGAATCCACGGACTACTTATTTTGCCTGAAGTTTAAAAATAATTGCTGTTCTTTTCCTCAAAATTAGGTTCTTTGAGGGCAGGGAGCACGTCTTACCGAGCTGCACCACAATGCTTCTAGAGAGAAGGTTCTTGTATTTCAAGTTAGCATTTATACTTCTTCAGTTCTAGTACTGATTAGTCAAATGAGGAAAACACCATGCTCTATAATTTTATGGAACTTTGGTCTTTAAATGTCATTTGTATTTGTGACATGATTTGGCTGAAGAGGCCATCATGGGTCTACGTTTCGGTGAACCGACCCAGACCACACACACGAGTGGCCACCCTGTGATCATCCCCACAAAGCCATCTGAACCCTCGCTGTATGAAAGAAAAAAGGGCTACTGCACTGAAAGAAAAGAAATTATCCAGGGATGACTTCACTGCTCTCACCTTTTCATTGGCCATTGAATGGTACCACCAAAACAGCCGTGTCGTAATGTAATAAGCAATGATCACGTCAACAGTATAGTGTTCATGAGCTACAAGGATGCAGATGATCCCGGCGGCACTCAGCAGCCAGCAGATTAAATGATACCACCAGAAGTGACGAGGCGAATCTAGACGGCAGAAAAAGCATAGCGTTAATGGGATTCCCAGAGATGAATTTAACGATTACCGATTATCGTCTACACTAATGACCTTAAGTAGAATAATCTAAGATCAGGAAGTCAGCGGAAGAAGGAAACAGATTAACCCCCCAGGGAGTCACTGTCAACCCCCAGGATTTGCTGAGACAGGAAGGGAGCAGGAGGGGAACCCCCTGTGGCAGGTGGAATAGTCATTCACTGCGGAACAGTCCTTCTCTAGACATGCTAGACCTTGCCCACTGCTAAGCCATTCAATAAGAAAGAGAGCAGAGTTGTTTATTAGGTTGGTTGGCATTGGCTCATACCAGCTCACGGAAGGGATCCCACTGGGAAGAAAAGCAGTAGGGGTCAAAAGCAAGGGTAGCTGTCAAGGAAAATATGGAGGAAAATGAGAAAGCAAGAGTCATTTCAGGTCATACATAAACTTACTCTGATTTCTCTAGGGGGAGAAAAACAGCATTGCAGCTAGCAATATTTTGCTTCTCAGCAGTTTTATACTGTTATTGCTAATAGCAACTATAAACGCTCCCTATATAAAGCTTAGGATCCTGGCTCATTCACTTGTGGATTTTAGCCTTCCTAGTGAGTCCACTAAGAAGGTCATCCTATTGATCGGCTGTAAGAGAGAACCAGAGCACGCATCAGGTGAGACAGGATCAGGGCCACAGCTTGCCCCCACAGGTGCAAAGGCCACACAGGTAGAGACGCAACCTCTGGTTCATAGCCAATAGCTTTCTCTTTTCTTTAACAGCGGTTTCCTTTATTTCATTTTATTTTAAAGATTTTATTTATTTATTTGACAGAGAGAGGCACAGCGAGAGAGGGGAACACAAGCAGGGGGAGTGGGAAAGGAAAAAGCAGGCTTCCTGCTGAGCAGGGAGCCCATGTGGGGCTCAATTCCAGGACCCTGGGATCATGACCTGAGCCAAAGGCAGATGCTTAACGACTGAGCCACCCAGGCATCACCCCCCCCTTTTTTTTCTATTTTAAAGCCTTATTAGCTCACAATATTAATACTCTCCCAAACAGATTCATTTCCTATTTACTTGTGTCTCTATTCATAGTGACATTTATTTCTAAGTGCAGAACTATGGTCGAAGACCAAGAGGGTCCATTTCCAGAAGTTCAGAGGAAATACCAAATCAGGTATCTTTCAAATGAAAAACAATTTTGGTCCCAAGTGGAATAGAAAGATAATAAGCGTGTATTTCGACTGGAAGTCTGATTTTTCCATTTTGAAGGCGCTCCTTATTCTTCCTCAGTTGGTTCATCCTGCCTCTAAGTTCTAGCACATAACTGACAGATTCCTAGAGTTGTTTTTTTTTTTAAGATTTTATTTATTTATTTGACAGAGATCACAAGTAGGCAGAGAGGCAGGCAGAGAGAGACAGAGAGAGGGAAGCAGGCTCCCCGCTGAGCAGAGAGCCCGATGTGGGACTTGATCCCAGGACCCTGAGATCATGACCTGAGCCAAAGGCAGTGGCTTAACCCACTGAGCCACCCAGGCGCCCAGATTCCTAGAGTTTTAAAGCTGGAAGAGGCCTTACCCTTTATGGCCCGGGTGGCCAGATCCAGGCCCCACAACTGTTCTGTTAGGCGGAGAATACTCAAAATGGAGCCACCATTTAGAAATCTGGAGGCTTCCCTAACTGTGCATTCTGCAGAATTCCAAATTCCACCCCTTCCCCAAGGTCTCCCACCCACCCAGCTTCCTCTGCTGATAGGTCACCTGGTACTTATTGCCTTAGAAGTGGAAACTGATTGGGCAAGCCAAGACCATTTTGCCTTTGTTTATCCACAAGAAGCAAAGCTGAAGCAGACAAGGAGTGAAGGGGTGGGCCTAACGGTTATTTTACTGCTTGTGGAATTAAGAACGAAGTTTCAGGAAGGGCTGGAAATACTACTGCTGCTCTTCCACAGAAATGTGTTCCCAGTTATGCAGTCACATTGGGACCACTGCTCACTAACTGAGCACAGTGGGTGACCCGAAGAAAAGATTTAGTATAATTTATCTTGAAATAGAAATGGGAAAATGGTAACCCTTTTCTGCTTTCCCATTCTTCCACAGGAAGAACACAGAGCTGAAATATGGTGATACAAATATTAATCCACTCCACTTGTCTGTGTGGGATCCTAGCCCTAGCGATCACTGAATAATCATACAGACAATGGATTTTCTGTAGTAGCAAGGTTAAAAAGAAAGAAAGAAAGGAAGGAAGGAAAAAAAATTTCCCCCTCTCCTAGCAAGACATTTGGTTCTAACCACTAGGGCTGACTTCTTCAGGCTAATTTTATAAGGAACCCAGGCCTCAGTGATAATATTTGCATAACTGTGGAAAGCCCACAAAAGCGGTCCTGGTCCCACGTTTTCATCTGTTCTCTCTCTCTTTTTTTTTTAAGATTTTATTTATTTATTTGAGAGAGAGATAGCGAGAGAGAGCATGAGAGGCGAGAAGGTCAGAAGGAGAAGCAGACTCCCCGTGGAGCTGGGAGCCTCCCGGGACTCCAGGATCGTGACTTGAGCTGAAGGCAGTCGCTTAACCAACTGAGCCACCCAGCTGCCCCTCATCTGTTCTCTTGACGCCATTCAAATCTACTCACGACAACCAAGCAAACAAGGAAAGAGACCAAACAGATCAAAAGGCAGGACAACAAAAAACATAGGAAAGATGCATCGAATTCTAGAAGCAGACTGCTCAAAGAAGCCACTGGGAGCACTGCTTACTCAGAACGACAGCACATGGTATCATTTAGAAGGTGACGGTGTTTCCTAATTGCACAGGAAACAAGCACACACATGGAATGCTCTTTCATCAGCAGAACAGACTCTGGAGCCAGGTTTGTATTAAGCATCACAGATCTGCCATTTCCTTTCTCACCAAAAATTAGAAAAAGCAGAATGTAATTCTTTCACAGCTGTATGTAAACTTACACAGTTTTAAAAACCTCAAGCCAACATCATGCCAGGGGAAGAAAATCTCTCTACATACTGCATTGCTATTGCTCTAAACTAAAAGAAAGATCATCAGCAAGAGACCCAGACAATTCCTTAGCAATTTTATAAGCTCAGACAACTTGGGTTCCCCAATATTCTAAACAGAGCTAAGAAATTAACAGCATAACCTCTGGGGTCCGCCTGGTTGAGTTGGAATATCCCGTCCTCCAGTTACCAACTGGGGACCGTGGGAAGTCATTCTCTTGATGTTTAAGTTCCCCTCTGGAAAATGGGGAAAACAGGGCTTCTCTCTTGGGATGGCTGCAGGAGTGAGTGAGTGATTTTGCATCCAGGGCTTAGAATAGTGCCTGGCACAGAGTATTAGGTTTCTCTGCTATTGCTGCTAACAGCCCTTGGTCTTTGGTTATTTTATAAAATTGGTCCTCGGTCTTCTGGGGTGGTTCTCTTCGTTACTTTGAACCCACGAGAACCCACGTGTTGGCTTTGCTCCAACACGCAATTCTTCCCCATCCTCAGCCTCATTGTTTTCTGTAAGTTTCCTATGATTTTCAGATTAGAGAGAAGCCTCTGCAACTCCAGTACACCTCTGGACTGGCAAATAATGGATCTTACACACCAGTGGAACTTTTGCCAACAAAAGTTAGGAGTTAGAATCATAAATGACACAGATCACTCTATTAGCTCATCAGAATCAGTAACCAGGACTTAGACTGACACTTAAGGAATAGACAACCCCCTGATTTTGGTGCAGAAACAGACTCAGGTTTCTTCCCATTACCGCCTCCCACAGCGAGAGGGTGAAGGCAGAAATAAGGGGAAAGTTCCAGAACGCCCTCTGCCATAAAACAGATACGACGAAGGCTGTGCACTTAACACGCTACTCTCTGAACCCCAAGTGGGCGTGTGGCATTTACAAAGGAAGCAACTCAGAAGCTACACAATTCTTACCAAAAAAAGACTTCAGTTCATCCACTGTAAAGAACCTCAATTCTTTGTCATAATACTCTCAAAGCAGAACTTAAACCTAAAAAAACCCCAAGAAACCTAAAGGACAAGAACTCCCTTCGGGGGGCACCTGGGTGGCTCAATGGGTTAAGCCTCTCCCTACGGCTCAGGGTCCTGCGATCGAGCCCCGCATCGGGCTCTCTGCTCAACGGGGAGCCTGCTTCCCCCCCTCTCTCTGCCTGCCTCTCTGCCTACTTGTGATCTCTCTCTGTCAAATAAATTTAAAAAATCTAGAAAAACAAACAAACAAAAAAACCAACTGCCTTCTGCACCACTGACAGATAAACTCTGACTCCACGCTGCCACCGGGAGAGGCTGAACCTGTTTGGGTTAATGACAGGCCAAGAGAGGGCGGAAGAAGCAGGACAACAGAGGGGGAAACATCCTCCTCCTGGTCTTTGCCAGAAGACTTCCTTACAATGCTGGGTAAGTGAAGAAAGTTGAGCTAAAGCTCTAAGAAACACGGGAGAGGGTCCTGAAACCAAAGGGGAAGGTTAACCTGACCTGCGTTGCAAGGAAAAAGTATCACTCACTTTGAAAGGACTTTGAGATAATGGGTCTAATTAAATCAAACTTCAGAAATCAATAACAAGGGGATCTGCCTGGTGACTAAAATACAGAGCCCACAATGAAGAAGACCTAATACCAGCCCTGAAAGCTGACGGTATACACAAGGATTTTGTAGATTGGGAATTAAGTGTATTATTATGGAAAGATACTTTACATTCTTGCCTACACGTTGTTTTGTACAAAGAAATGATCAATACTGGCAAAATGTTCCTTAAAGATGCCTACTAAATCGGGGTGCCTGGGTGGCTCAGTGGGTTAAAGCCTCTGCCTTCGGCTCGAGTCATGATCCCAGGGTCCTGGGATGGAGCCCCGCATTGGGCTCTCTGCTCAGTGGAGAGCCTGCTTCCCTTCCTCTCTCTGCCTGCCTCTCTGCCTACTTGTGATCTCTGTCTGTCAAATAGATAAATAAAATCTTTAAAAAAAAAAAAAAGGATGCCTACTAAATTATAGAACTCAGCTGGAAAATGATGACACTGGAATGGGACAAGAAACCATCTAAAAAGGGGGAAAAATTAAATTATTTGGAATGATGGAATGGACGTTCCATACAATGGAAGTTTCACTCGTAAGTCATTTACATTTCCAGTGCACTGATTCTGTCTGCAATAAGCCCAACACTTTTTCTTAGTTGCAACACTATAATAACTTTTCATACCTTGAGAAGAGGAGGGAGACATTGTGGCGGCATGCTAAATGTTAGAGAATCCAGGTTTTAAGCCTCCAGTGTCCAAATCACATAGGGCTAGTTGAAATGATTTAAATATGCACATACACACAGGTGCACACCTGCCTCTTTCATAGCTAGCCATTCCAATGGAACAAGGGTTCCCATCAGTTTCCGGCCTTCAGGATCCCTCCCATGACAGTAGTCAACAGAGTGGCAAGGAGTTAGTACTCACATTCTTTGATGAACAAATAAGTAAGTGTCAGCACAACGGTGTGACCACTGAAGAGAAAGTCTCCGCACAAGATATGGGATCCAGTTATGGACAGCCCACCACCGGAAATCAATCGTAGAATTCGTTGTATTTTCGCCTGAGAGTCTCCGTTGAGCTGAAAGACACAAGATCAGGAAGAAAATTTACAATCCAGTAAAATCACACTTTGGCCTAATTTGTGTGATACTTAGAAAAAAAGGTTGTGCTTTTTTCCCTCTTAACTTAAAAAGTAAAAAAGAAACCAAGGGGGAAGCTCCTCAAAT
This sequence comes from Mellivora capensis, assembly GCA_004024625.1. NCBI lineage: Eukaryota > Metazoa > Chordata > Mammalia > Carnivora > Mustelidae > Mellivora > Mellivora capensis. The sequence goes on from PISX010005270.1 coordinate 95,521, forward strand.
TCAGTTTTATTCATTGTACTGGTGAGTTTTAGTGACACGTTTTCAATTATTCAGTATGTTACTAATAATACGTTTCGGTGGTGGTGTGTCCTTGGGCAAAGCTTTTAAAAATATTAATAACCAATGACTTCACCACAGCTATGCACTAAAAAGATCAAAGCTACTTTCTTTCCTCCTTGTAGGGGGAAGTCAGGGTTTCGGATGGTTAATATTTGATTCAGCTGAATACCACATTACTAATATTCTAAAGTGTGTTTGGGGACCTTGTGTTAAGTAGGCAGCCTAAAGTGTGCATAGAGCTGTATTAATATCTGATCAAGACATTTACAGTTAAGAAGGGGAGCTGCAACACATTACATAATTCAAATAGGTTTGCAAATGTTGCATTAGAGATGTATTGACAGCTTTAAAAGTGAGTAGCTTTGGTCAGGAAAAACATCCCTTAAGGACATAATCTGTTGTTGCAGAGGGTCAGAGGAGCGCTCCGGTGGACAGTGGTACAGAAGCCCCTAGAAGCCACCATGATGACATAGGAAAGAATGAGGGGCTAGGACAGGAGTTTGACCCAATAGCCAAAAGTTTATATCCCATTACAACTGAAGCATATAGGAAGGAGTAGTAGACAGAGTGGGTCAAAATGGTAGGCATGGAAAACTGGAATACTGAAATGCTTGGGAGCCAGAAAGAAGGTTTCAAATCAATCTAGTATCAGGTGAGCAGGTGTAGAAAATCAAAGAATGATCCTCAGAAATATATCTGGGTAACAGTACACATGAAAAGAGAAATACAGAAAGACCACTAAGTCACTGGGGACCTAAGGAGCCAGTTCTAGGACATGCTATCTTTTATACTCAATGATGATCCTTTAGGCAACTGGCCCCTGAAGCATGGCCAGTCCAGTCTTGGTGGTGGCTTAACAGGTGCTGAAAACAGGCAAGAGCCCAAGTAGATGCAAGGGAGTGAAAGAGGGTAGATGCCTACGGGTAGATGAGAGTCTGGGAGTAGAGAAATTCAGTTAGCCTCTAAAGCAACTGGAAAAGCATCCTATCCAGTAGGACAAGAATCGGGGCAGGATTCCCTGCCGAAAACATCACTCCTGTGGATCCTAGAACCTTCCTGATTAAAAAAAAAAATTCATATGGATCTGGAAAGCTTTCTGGTATTCAGATGACCCACATAAAAAGGCAAACACACCATGATCGGTTGATAGTTGAGAATAAGGCTCTGCAAGAGAAAATGCCGTAAACTAGGATTAGATGGTAAGGTGAGAAGTGACTTTCTTCAAAAGTTTGCTTAGGCCGAGCACAGGTGGCAACACCGCAACATAGATATTTTATCAAGACTTCAAAAGTCCTTGGGGTGCCCGGGTTGCTCAAACTGTTAAGCAGCTGTTAAGCTCAGGTCATGATCCCAGGGTTCTGGGATCGAATCCCACATCCGGCTCCCTGCTCAGTGGGGAGCCTGCTTCTCCCTCTCGCTCTGCTGCTCCCCTCTGCTCTGGCTCTCTCTCTCTCAAATGGATAAATAAAACCTTAAAAAAAAAAAAGACTTGAGAGTCCTTAAACCAACATGCCAGGTAGCAGGTGGTCCTGCCTTGAAAAGATAGGATCTAGAAGGCAGCAGAGGACCCCATGTGGGGGAGGGTAAGCACTGCTGATGGAGTGGCAGGACCCGTTCCAGGAGAACCTCAGGGCGGTACACTGCAAACTACATGACATAATGTGACACTCCTTGAGGTGGAAGACAGACTCCAGCTCGAGCATTATTGGATCGGGCACAGTCCTTCAGGAACTTCTTATCACGTGATTGGTACAAACAACCGTTAACACCGAGATCAAATTAAAAAGTACACATGCTGCCCAACCCCTGTGTTTCCAGTTTAAAAGGACACATTCTTCTTCATTTCAAAGCTCGAACATATTTTTTTTAATCTGCTCACCTATCCCAACTCAATACTCTAATTCTCTAAGGGCAGAAACACTTAAAGCCATCAGTCCCTTGACCCTGGATTAGACAGACCCAAAGGTCTCAGCTTCCAGGGGCTGAACTATTGCCACACGTGGTCTTCTCCCCTCTTCCTTTCAGCAGCGAGGGTGAATGGAGATTTCTGAGAGCCCTGGATTCATTATGCCTTTACAGAACAGACGAAGCACGCTCTCTTCTTGCTCTGTCTTTTCGCAGTTCATAATTCCTCGATCCTGTCATTGCTATACTAGATGTCCATTCGTGCTCCGTGTAAATGCTAAATAGCACCTCAAGAAAGTGGAGGGGGAAGAGGTAGAAAGAAAACTGGGGAGAGTTGGCGGAGGCTAATGGTGAGAGGTGGGGTTAATGGTTTTTTTTTTTTTTTCCTAATTCTGTTTTGGTTCACTGGGACCGCATCACTCACCACTTAAGACTCTAATTCTTATTAATTTCCTCATTTTCTCAGACACCATTCCATGCCCTGACTGGGTATGAACAGAAGACGTAGATGACTAAGAGGACAGGCATTGTCAATCACAAGCACCCAGAGCAGACAGAGCTCGGTGCTCTTAAGCGTTCCTAGAGCTGTCCCTGCCGCATGCCATGTCCCCTAAGAAAGTACAACAGAGCCCAGACTGGCTGGTGCCAAACCAAAAAACTCACCCTACACTGTCCCTTTAGTTCAGAAGAAAAGTCCTCTGGGTACCAATGGCTAGGAAAGCTTTCTCAGGGAAGGGACTAGAGCTATCCCAGCCCAGCATTCTTCCCTGTGGCAAAATGGGTTGGAAAGGGTCCATCATTTCATGCAAGTCCTAATAACTGGGCCAAAATGTATTCACATACACTTCTCCGAACACAGGTTTTTCTGACTGCAACCCAAAACTCAGAGTGGTGGGCTGACAGCATCTGTAAGCAAAAGCCTGAAAGGGAGCCCCAGGCATAGATAAGGGAGAAGGCAGGGGGGAACCGAAGACCGAGGGTTTCCCCAATCTTGTGAAATCATGTGTGGGGACTGCATCCACTGAGGAACAAGCTGTTTTAAGCAGTGAGGACGGTGTTTGACAACCCCCCACCCCCGCCACCGCGAGTGGTATCGCACGCGGTCCCGTCATCGCTCAGAGGGCAGTCCACTGAGTCAGCAACAGAGGAGGCAGGTAGATGACCTAGGAGCCTCGGAACTGCAGAAATCTGAGCACTCAAGGCCTGTGGCTGGCCCACGTTTAGAAAGCGATCCTGACTCCTGCTCTGCACCACCGCATCACCTCCAGTCGAAGTGATCTGTGTGTCCGTGTTGCCGAACCCTTACTCAAGAACCCACAGCCAGCCTGCTCATGCGGCAGGAAGAGGTCCTGACAACGGAACGTGGGGGCGGACTAGTCTGGAGGCCACCAGGGCTTCCACTGGGAGTATTTGTAGCTCGGTCAGCCAGTCGTACGTGTACTGATGTGGCTTCTGAAAACTGCAGCTCTTCCAGGGAGGGTGACCCTTAATTTGCTTTTTTCTGTAATCACAGCAATTCATCTCTACAAACCTCACCCATTACTGGGATGGGCTTGCCTTCTTTTCTGTGCTCACTTCTTCATTTAACGCATAGCAATAACCCCCTTCGAAGTGTTTATTACGTTTCTGAACTTCTCCCTTGCCTTAAATTAGTTTCACTAAAAATCGGCCAATGTTTAAATTCAATATGTACACTGTTTTAATTACAGATACTTTCTGCTTTGATGGCTTTGGAAAATTATAGCTTCTCCAAACCACACCTATATTTGGCGAGGGAGACTGTTGACTTCCTTAGAACAACTATTTTTCCTTCCACCTTGGACATCTGCTTAGTGTTCAGTAAAATATGATGTTGGATTTCATTCCCTTGTCCAGTAATCACATAATTTGTAAGTTTCCTTTTTTTTTTTTTTATAAGCCAGGGCATCCTGGGGTCTAAGATGATTAACAGCTCTCTCAAGAAATGACTCTACCTGGAGAGACTGTAAATCCTGCTCAAGACAGTTTCAGTATTCATTCCCAAGTGTATCCCAGCAAAAGGCCATTCTGTCTTTCCATGTGTTAAAAACTTTGGGGTCCTTCTTGGCTTCTCTTACGCTCATATCTGACTATTAGCACATCCTGTTGGCCTTACCTTCCAAATGCACCCTGCATCGAATGACTTCTCTTCACTTCAGTGGGCCACAAAGGGCCTAGGGGACCCACGGCCTGGGCCACCTCCACTCAGCCACAGGGGCCCCCTGACATCTCTCGAGTCCGCTGTCACCTGAGGTGCCGCCCAACCACATGGCTCACTCCACCGTGTTGTGTCTTGCCCCAAGGTTTTTACTACAGAAGCCTTTCTGATCTCTCTCTGAAGTCCTACCTACCCACAGCGTCCCTATTACCCAGCTCACCTTTTCTGTTCCTCATCTGATAGTGACCTGACTTATCATCACGTTACAAAGGGTGCCTTTGGTTTTTGGCTGCCATCCCTCAACAGAATATAAACTCTCACAGAAGAGCTACCTTGCATTGGTCACTGCTGTGGCTAGAGTGCCCGGCCCGGTACACAGCAGCAGCTTTAACACTTGCAGAATGAAGAAGTGCATGAATGAGTAAATGAGAAGGCAAAAAAGCAGAGTTGAACACCCTGCCGTAACGCTTAGTTAGCAGCAAATGAATTTCTAATGCACAAAGATACAGGTCTTGTGAACACATTGGAATGTCTTCCCTCCAACTCCAAAGAGAAACAAGAAATAGACCAGACTGCAGTGACCAGCTCTAAGAGTATCTAAAAGAACCTGCCACAGAGCGAGCAGGTGCTCACCAAGTGTTCTCTTCCCCTCTCCGCGTGAACTCTGAGGCGCTTACCTTTGGGGCACACTGGAAATGCATTCCAGGCACAGGGAGAGTGGTGACGTACATTGTAATACAGCGATACAGGTATAAAGTCCCAATGATAAAAAAGAATCTGCGTCCCACGATTGACCTAAAAGAAGAACAGGGATGGGGAGAGACAAGATGACTCATGGTTTCTGCTTCTAGTGCCATACAAAACAACATTTAACAGAATACAGAATTACTACAGGGTGGGCACGAGAAGACCCACTTCAGAGCTCACAGGCTCTGTGAACGGCCCACCCACCGTTCCAGAAATGAAGGGTCACCTATTGGAAAAAATCTAGGAGGGTTAGGACCCAAAAGGAATGTCTGTGGGAAGTGGGGAAGTTATAGCAGATGAAGATTCTAGACAACCACCTCTCCTAAAAAAGGTGCTCTTCGCCAGAGAATTCAATGAACTGGTCTATGTTTTCCGTCAACATGCTGCATTAATAAAACCTTCTCTTGAGAATGTATCAAAGGTATAAACGAGCCACGGTCGCAGAGGAATTCAGTAATGAGCTAAGGTGATATTATATAATTGGACACACAGGGAAATGGGGCAACTAATTTAACCTGAGTAATATAAGCAAGGTTTATTTGGAGACCATCCAAAAGTATTTTAACAGTTTGGGCACGAACTATTCTGTCTGGGACTATATAGATTTTCAGAGGATTAGATTCTGAAACTGTCCAAAGTACCCTTGTGTCTTTGTGGGCATTTAACGGTGAGCTCTAGGCTGATCAGTTTACCTTGAGCTTACTCAACCTTGATAAAAAAAAAGCAAAAAAAAAAAAAAAGATAAATCCCACAAGTACTTTTATACTTTATATTTTTTGGTGGAGACCGTGGTCTTGGACTAACATTAGCACCTGTCCTGTACCCCTGAGTCCTCACTCCAAGGCAGTGGTTCCCGGAGGTCTGACTTTGTGCACACAGAAGCTCTACTTGTTGGCGCCACGGCCCCATGGGTTATCTGAATGGGCTTTGAGGGTTCTGAGTGTCCTTATGTCCAGCTGAAGACGACAGCTTGTTTTCTGCTGTGTAATTAGGGGTGGGTCTATAAAGTCTGGGTTCTGGGGAGTCAGAGATGGGGGGCCCTGAAAGCCCCTGGAATTGCTAGCTGTAACTTCCCTAACACATAAACTATATTCCTACAGGTCTCTCATTTTCAGAGTCTCAAACTTTCAAAACTAATACCGATCAAAGACTTCTGGAAAACTAGGTGGTTTCAGGCATGTAGCATATTTTTAGTTTTCTCCAAGACTGTGGTCTGACGTGGATCAAAGTCTAATTCAGGTAACTGCTGGGACTTCTAATTTACAGAATTATGTATGAATCTAATTTTAGTTGCTTGTTTCCAGTAGCTATTTTCAGAATATTCCAGGGTTTCTGGGGTCAAAATATACAGTAGAAGACTACCTAGACTACTAAATGAGGGGCGCCTAGGTGGCTTAGTTGGTTAAGTGTCTGCCTTTAGCTCAGGTCATGATCTTGGGGTCCTGGGATCGAGCACCATGTTGAGCTCTCTGCTTAGTGGGGAGTCTGATTCTCCCTTTCCCTCTTTTGTACACTCTTATGTACTCTTTCTCTCTCAAATAAATGCAATCTTTAAAAAAAATAGACAATTAGGGCACCGGTGTGGCTCAGTGGGTTAAAGCCTCTGCCTTCAGCTCAGGTCATGATTCCAGGTTCCTGGGATTGAGCCCCACATCGGGCTCTCTGCTCAGTGGGGAGCCTGCTTCCCCATCCCTCTCTGGCTGCTTGTGATCTCTCTCTGTCAAATAAATAAATAAATAAAATCTTTAAAAAAAAGACTATTAGGTGAAGTATTTATTTTGTATAAGGCCATTTCTTTCAAAGGCTTGCTGTATGAACTCTGCCTTTTCTACTACTGAAAAGGAATGGGTGATAATCAGGGCCAAGTCTCTCCATTTGGTTAAGTGAAAAACAATTCACCATTTGCTTCAACCTCAGGCCCAAAAAGAGTGTTGAACTGTGTGCTCCATGCTGTTAGACAAGGTGAAGCAATAAGCAGGAATTATTATGAGTCAATTATATTCATTCCAGCATTCTGAGTTCAGGTGTATTCAGAACTGAAATTTAACTTAGAAGGTAAAATGTGTACTCCGAAACCTTATTTAGAAAAATAACTACTGCTAATGATTTTTTCCCATAGCTTGAAGGTGCTTTTATAAGAGACAGCAAGTAAGATTTCTCACTCAGCTAGGATGTTCAAAGCAAGTTATAAAAATTATTCTATTAGTTACTGAAATGATACAATTCTACCGCAAAAGCAAAAAAAAAAAAAAAAAAAAAAAAAAAAAAAAAAAAAAAAAAAAAAAAAAAAAAAAAAAAAAAAAAAGAAGAAGAAGAAGAAAGAAAAGAAAAGAAAAGAAAAGTATGATTTCCCCAACAAGTTTCTGATGACGGATTGTGACCAAAACAGTGGATATCATCACAATGTGTGGCCAGCTATGTGACCACAAGTTTGTTTGTTTGGGGGGGAGGGGGCGGACAGAGGGAGAGGGAGAATCTCAAGCAGGCTCCATGCCCAGCACAGAGCCCTACTCAGGACTTGATCTGATTGATGACCCTGGAATCATGACCTGAGCTGAAATCAAGAGCCAGATGCTTAATTGATTGAGCCACCCAGGCACCCCCACGAGTTTTGACACGGTAAAGCCTAAGGTGCTCATGGAGAGGCAGCTCGTAACTTCCTAGATAAAGATTCAAATAAATTGAGACTGTGCTCTGGAGCACAGTAGAAGCCAGCTACTTACCAGACCCTGGAAAAGGTCTCTTTTCATATATATATATACGTGTCTATTCATATGTGAATATGAATATATATAGTCATATATATGCATATATATGAATAAAAAGTTGATCTAAATTAAGGGAGAAAGCAAACACCTTTGGCTTAAGCAGACTCTTATTTTCAACAGAAGTGTCAACAGAAAGAGAAACGCTAAAGTTCAACAAATCTATTGTTTGCTTTTGGCATAAAGCATACCACAGCTTAACAGCTTTGGCAGCAAAAAGTTCTAGTAAAAGACAGCTGGTAGCTGCCTTTTACTTACACATATGAAACAAAATGTTTAGGAATGACTTCAGTTTGTGGAATAAGCTTTCAAAACTGCAAACTTGAATTTGGGGAACTCTGGACTGAAGAGAAATTGAATTCCACTCTAGAAGCAACAAGCAACTGAAAGAACAGTAGAGCATAAATTATCTCTTCTAAACATGATCTTGTGGCACGAATGCAGAAATCCCATTTTGAACAGTATGGACTAAGTTAGTAGACATTACATTTTCAAAAGCCTCCGTGTATGGGCAATGTTTTGATCTAACTTATATTTTAGTGGTTTAATTGCTAGCATCTTAGTAGAGAACAAAACATCTGAAGGAGAAATGAGATGAAAAAGGAATTGAGGGGACTTGTTTTTATGAACTAGCAGTCAGATCTCACAGGGAAGCAAAAATAACCACTTCAGAGCTATGTCCTATTTTTAAGTATCTTTAAAGCAAAATTGTGTGGCCTCACTCCTTCCTGATTGCCCCTGTTCCAAAACAGGGAGACCGAAACCAGTGAACTAAGAGGTCCTTTGTGGTGCCACAGGGAAGCTGGACAGCACGTTTACTTTAGAAACCTAAAACCCAAACTGCGGGGATCCACGCCTAAATGCAGTTTCTTAAACTCTTGTGACTCGATTGCCAACAGGCAACAGGAAAGAAATGTAAAATTTGTGAACTCAGAGAATGCTATTGACTACAGACCAATCCACTCGTCACATTATGAGTAACAGAGGAAAGTTCCCCGCCATTCCATTCCCCACCTGTTAAAAGCCTAAAATAACAAAAGCATGATGAAGTGAATGTTGTTCCTTTCTAAGCCTCTTGATTTATCATGCAGATCCCACAGCACCAAGGAGCCTGAAACCTTGGACTGCAACCTTAAATTCGTCAACTCTGAATCACCAAACACAGTACATCTGGAATGTCCTGATGGTTACCTCTCATATACTGTTGCTCAATAAATGCTTATTTATTCAACACAGTAGATCCTTCTGTTGCTTCCTGTCATCGAATGCCTGGATATGACTGAATTTATCAGACAAACTGAGAAAGACCATTTCAATTACACATCTGCCCCCTCACACACACACTTAGGGTAAGCCCCACCCCACCACACCCCAAATGGGTAGGCCTACTTACTTGTATCTCAGAAACAGCCACTGGGTGATCCATAATCCAACTAATATAATCCCATTTATTTCTGATACAGAAAATGCCCATTTTACCCGATCAATGTAATCAAAAAACTTGTCTGGTAGCGGGGGGCTGAGCTCCTTGGGAGGTACCCTTTCGTGTACAACCGTGATCATGACGGTGGTTAGGACGAGGTTGAAGAGGGCGTACACGAAGGCAATGCCTGTTTTCCACCACTCCAGGGGGAATTTGTTCCTGGATTCAGTGGGCATAGCAATCTGGATATAGTCTGGGTACTTTTTGGTGCCCTTTCGCAACCCATTGGATAAGCTCTTAGGTTTACTGTTGCCATTTTTGTTTTCTTCTTCGGCAGGCTCGGCAGGTCTCGTGTAAGTGTTTGCGGGATCGTTGGTTTGATTTTCCATATGTTCTTCGAGTTTTGCTGTCTCTATAATATCCATTGTCCCCCAGTCTTCAGATCAAAAAGGAGATGGGAAAGTTCTTGGTTTTTGTGCAAACTTAACTTTTCTAAATCCTTCTATTTCCGAGATCAACATGGATTCCTATAATTGATTTTGTTTCCTAGCACAAAATGTAGAAGGGAACCATCTGGTCACTGTTCCCTCCATGTAGCCGCCTGCTGTCCACTCACCACCTTCGAGAGAGGAAGTCAATTTTCTTTCTCCCAGAGGTGTTACTATCCCACCTGCAAAAAGAAAACAAAAACTATGTTCAGAAACTGCGCTTGTCCAATTGTCAACCATCCAAAACCAAAACATTATTAAAATAAGGAAGCAAATACCAGAGCCATTTGCTTTGTAAATATATCGTCAGAACATGGTTAACATTGTTGAGATGGGGTTTATTTGTAAAATATGGAGTTGTTTTGTCTTGGAGTTGTCTCTTTTTGACCTGATGTCAGTATAAATAGGAACATTTTAATAATCAATTCCTTTAAAATTTCTTTAAATAAAAGTCAGGACCCAACTTTGCAAACCCTTCACCAGACACTATTACTTGTTGCTAACCATGAAGTCATAATAAGCTAGAACCTCTCCAGAGATCACATCACTCTTTCCTAAGACTGCTGCTTTCCATGAACCTGGAAGAACACAAAACTGGGATGAGTTGCTCACATGCACTGAATAACACTTATTCTCTCCATTTGTCAAGTCCATTTTTTATTTCCCCCTGAAAAAACTGGAGCCTTCTCAAGTGACCACTTTCCAGAACCAGATACAAGAACCACACATTAAAGACACTTAAATGGTATTGCCTCAGTTTATCCTTTGATAGGTAGAGACAGCCACACGCTCTACACCCGGAAAGCTGACAGCCTTCAAAATAATACAGAGAAAAAAACAAAGCATTATCTAAGTCTCACTGAGGGAACGAATTCTACTTATTTCTCAAAAGGTAAAATCCTGGGACGCCTGGGTGGCTCAGTTGGTTAAGCGGCTGCCTTCCGCTCAGGTCATGATCCCAGCGTCCTGGGATCGAGTCCCACATCGGGCTCCTTGCTCGGCGGGGAGCCTGCTTCTCCCTCTGCCTCTGCCTGCCACTCTGTCTGCCTGTGCTCGCTCGCTCTCTCTCCCTCTCTCTCTGACAAATAAATAAATTAAAAAAAAAAAAAGGTAAAATCCTGGGGTGCCTGGGTGGCTCAGTGGGTTAAAGCTCTGCTTTCGGCTCAGGTCATGATCCCAGGGTCCTGGGACCGAGCCCCGCATCGGGCTCTCTGCTCAGTAGGGAGCCTGCTTCCCTTCCTCTCTCTCTGCCTGCCTCTCTGCCTACTTGTGATCTGTCAAATAAATAAATAAAATTTAAAAAAAAAGTAAAATCCTACGATTGACATGGGAAATTAGAAAGGAACAACATTCCAGGACAGCCACCGCAAGATCTACCAGGCAACAGAAACTGATGCCCAGAGGACCAGCTCCTGCACTCACCACCACGACACAGAGGAGGAGAAGGTGTCTTTGGCTCAAGCTTCCCCAGGCTGCACAGAGAGCAAAGACTTCGCAACAGAGCATCAGCACCAACTCTTTTATACTGGGCGGCAACACTGCCCCAGCTGTTCTCAATTTAGGAAAGCCATATTTTAGTCCCTGCTGCAGAACCCAGCCACCTGAAGAAGTTTCCAGACCTCATAATTAGTCCCCACCCTGAGTACACTGTGCAACTTAAGCATAATTCTTCACATTTTAAAGGCCTCCCTCTCAGGGGAACTTTAGGAAAAAATAGGGAGGGGGGTAAAAAACTCAAAGTAAGCCTTTCTTTAATGAAAGAAAAAGGGGAAAAGTTAAAATGGCATAGTCAATAACTACAAGCAGTATTTGTTGACAGGATGGACAGCAAATAGAGTGACCACAAGTGTCTATTGTGCACCTGAACTCCCCAGTGCTGAGGGACAATGGGGCGGCAATTAAAAAGAGCTTAAAAAACACGACTGACTTGAACTTTCAATCCAAAGAGCTTGCAGTCTAACTGAAGAGACAGAACACCAAGTGACCAAAAAACTACTGGGGAATGATCACTAGGTAAAAAGGTAGTTTTAGGGGCATCTGGGTGGCACAGCCGGTTAAGCATCCGACTCTTGGTTTCAGCTCTCGTGAACACAGGGTCCTGAGACAGAGCCCCGCGTCCAGTTCTGCACTCAGGGTGGAGTTTGCTTGTGATTCTCTCTCCCTCCCTCCCTCTGCTCTTCTTTTTTGTCTCTCAAATAAATCTTCCAGCAAAACAAAACACAAACAAACCAAACGTGGTTTTGGTTGGATCCCTGCTTCCCTGACAAGATGTGTCCACAGAGAGGCACTGCCCTTTTTTGGGGAAGTGAAAGCATGAGGAAAGTCGACCTGTGGAGAAATGGAGGGTCACTGGAGGATGGAGATGGGCTAAGAGACGATCTCTGAGAAGCAGACATCGCACCTTTCTCTGGTCCCTGTGCAAAGCCACAGACACTAATATGCCAGAGAAGGATGAGAAAGGACCAGTACCCCTCTTGAGAGACCAGGATTGACAGATATTCTTTGTAGGATCCCAACACAATGTGGTAGGAAGGGTAAGTATAGTGAAGAGGTGCCTCAGTAAGATATTTGCAGAAACAAACCTCTGACACCAGGGATTACCACTTCTAACAGAGATGCCCAAACACCAAGTCGGCCATTGCCTCTCTTCACCAAGTTTAGGCTAATCCACGCAGAGCGTCTTACCAAACTCATCAAAATTCCCTCCGACTTTACTACTCCACATCTGCTCCCAGCCTGGTGTTCGTATGCCAAAGAAGCTTGAGATTTCTGAAGCCCAGGTCCACTGGGGGACATACTGGCGGTCTTTATAAGGTAGCTACCCAGTTCTAGAACATAGAATGTAGAACTGAAGAAAATCCAATTAGTTACCTGTTTGGTTTTTTTTTTTTTTTTCTTTTTCCCTAAGAGGAAGCACTCAGCCACCCACCTCATGGGACAACTGTGAGGATGACTGAAATAATTAATCTGGAAGAGATTTGTGCTCCCTGGAGTAAGAGCACTTCGTGAATGCAAAGCCCATTTATCGTCATTAGTAGTAAGATTGATTTTTCCTTGGGATCTCATTAAGAAGACTGAATATACAAAGCACACTCACCCTGTGTCAACCAATCTTAGGACACAATGATCGTCATCAAGATGATGAGTACCGGGGCGCCTGGGTGGCTCAGTGGGTTAAAGCCTCTGCCTTCAGCTTAGGTCATGATCTCAGGGTCCTGGGATCGAGCCCTGCATCAGGCTCTCTGCTCAGCATGGAGCCTGCCTCTCCCTCTCTGCCTACTTGTGATCTCTGTCAAATAAATAGATAAAATCTTAAAAAAAAAAAAAAAAGATGACCAGTACAACATATTCATTCCTTTGGTGATCCTTTCCTACCAGTAAGTATCTGGGAAAGTGACAAAAGCCACAGGAGTTTCTCTCGGTGGATAGCAATCCCATCAGTTTATTTGTCGAGGGTACTAATGCCAGAGCACAAGGCAGATGAAAAGCTTTCCAAGTCCTCTTACATTGCAAAATATCAGAAGCTAACCTAGAAACCATTTTAAAAGTTAAAGACCTCTATAGACTAATCTTACTTTGAAGGCAAGTGCAAAACTCTGAAAGTTTTAGTACACTGATATTGTTAGGTTTTTGGTGGGGGAACAAAGGATGATGCATTCTAGAAATGCAATTAAGTTTTCCAGTTAGGAAAGGGCTGTAACAAAACACAAACATATGTAAATAGAAAAGACAGGATTATCTGGAGTGAAGTTAAAAAGGTGTTTGATACAAATCAGTATCCACTTGGTTTTGGGGGGAGAAAGTACTCAATAAAGGGAACAGAAACCTCTGTAGAGCCACGTTCTTCAATGCCAGGAGCACATCATATGTGTGCCGACTACCTAGTAGAAAAAATCTTTCACTGTAACTCCTCTTTCCATCCCTAAATGAAGTTTAGAATCCTTTTTTGGTCAAATTACAAGAAAACACATTATTAGCTTCTGTTTTATTTCTGTCACCTCTATTTTATAATACCACGTTCATACATACATTAGTCATTTCCCCTTAATAATGTCGATAGGATTTTACCTGTAATTTGATAAAAGGATTCCAAGGTTCACACTGGTAGGTATTAGGCTACATGACATTAAGTAATAATGGGGTAATGGCACCCACTTATTCTACTCTGAGTTCACCCAGAGGGAATACGAATGTATACAACATATTTCTACAAATACATTTTCAACAGTCATGTAGAATAGAAAACTGAAAATAATCTAAATATCCAACAACAGGGGATTAGTTAAATGAATTATAGTTATCGTAACATTATAAAATACTATGTTGGAGATAGTAATGATAAAAGTATGAGACAAGTATATAAATACTACATAAGAAGGATGCATTATCCGATTAAATACAAACTTAGCACTGAATAGGAGACGAGGAATCTCAATAATTCACATCAGAGGTTATGGTTTTTAAACAATGGGGCCATGTGATAGATACTCAAGGCTATCAGAAAAGGTACAAGTGTGAAACTCATGACGCATGCATCTTGTCGGCAGTCCCGACCCATAGCTCACTGATGGCATCCTGGTGCGGGGACTGAGTGTAGACATGAGCTCCCGTCAAAGGGCTCATGTCCCTGCTGGCTAGACTTGTATGTCAGCCTCGTCATGCATTTGCAGTGGTTGAGAAGACATATTAAATATGTAAATATACTTTAAAAATTAAGGAAATGTATCTGAACTGAAATATGGATTTTAATGTTTAGAAAGAGGTCATCTGTTGAGGAAAGACGTTAGACACCGATGAGAGAAAATGCATTTAACATTTGCAAGTTGGAATTATGAATAAAAGAAATTTATACAAGGAGCTTAAAGGCTTAGGAAAAACTAGGTCTTGAAACAATTTTATTGAATTGAAAATCCATGGAAACAAACACC
>PISX010005271.1:0-109757 GCA_004024625.1 Mellivora capensis
GGGAGTCAGGACCACGGCGGGGGGGCGGGGCCGGGCCGAGCCCCTCGCTCCCCCAGTCTCTAGGTGGGCGCTCGCCTCACGGGCCAAGTCGATGTTGATCTCCGTGGTCTCGCTGGTCTCCAGCTGCTCCGTCACCTCGGTGGCCGTCATCTTGGAGGTCCGCAGGGTGTTCACCAGCTGCACGTCGTCCAGCAGGGAGCCTGTGGCCTCATTCAGCAGCCTGGAAGGAGGCCCCCGGGGGCGTGGATGCAGAGGTGAGGGGCCTGGCGCTCCTCCACAGCCCCCGGCGCCTGCGGGCCCCAGTGGGGCATCGAGGTGGGCGCGGAGGCCGCTCTCACCGAAGGATCTCGTCCTCCAGCTCCTTGAGCTTCCTCTTGCCAGCAGCGATATTGGTGACCAGCGAGTCCTTCTGCTCCTCCAGCTCTGGCCGCTCCTTCCGGACCACGATCCCCAGCAGCTGAGCCTCCAGGCCCTGGGAGCGCCGGATACAGGGGGACACTCTCACTCTGGGGACCTCATCTTGTCGCCCCATCACATCTCCCGGCCCCTCGTCCCCTGCTGCCCCACGACATGGGCCTCCGTCTCCATCCGGCCCACTCCTGCTCCGCGGCCGGAGTTGAGCTTGGTCCTGGCACCAGGCCCCACCCACCTGTTCTTTGACGGCAAAGTTGACAATGGTGGTCTTGGCCGAGGTCTCCGGGCTGTAGTGGGGGTTGGAGAGCTTGGTGGTGATGTAGAACCGGAAATTCGGATTGTACTCCACTTCCTTGTCTCCGATGCGCATCAGCAGCCGACCACCTGTAGCCGCCGGGTCGGGGGAGGGTGGTCAGGGGCAAGGACCCGCTGTGGTCAGCGTGCTGCTGCCCCCCTCCCCGGGGCTGTCTGAATGGAGGCCCCCCAGCCTGGAGACCAGCCCTTTTGTCCCCTGGGTCCCATGTGGCTGGCCTCTCGGACGCCCCACAGTGTGAGCCCACAGCAAGCCTGGGCCCCCACCGATTCGAGTTACAGATTTGTTGAGCACGGGGTTGAGGGTGGGGTCCAGATACTCCTGCACATTCTGGAGCAGCACTGGGTATCCGAACTGGATGGCCTTTTCTAGAATTTGGAGGTAGTCACTCATCTGCAGATCGATAATCTGGAGGCCCTAGAGAGTAGGAGAAACTGTGGGAGACCCACTGAGGGACCAAAGGAAAACCAGACTCATGGGTAGGGGCTCGGGAGGAGACAGGCTTGGGGAGCACCCCTGCCCAGACTTATACCTGGTTTCCTTCCATGTTCTTGATCCACTTCAGGGCCTGGGCCTGGGGGTCAATCATCAGCGCCCACCTGCGGGAGGACGGTCAGCCAGACCACGGGCGCTGCCCCCCCCACCCCTGCCCCCGGCAGCGTCCTGACCTGTTGCCACGGGTGACGATGATGCCATTCTCCGTGGAAAAGGCATCCGAGGGCAACCCTTGGATGTTCCAGTCTCGAACTTTGGTAGGATTGGACAGGAAATTCTCAAAGGTGAAGCGGGGTGAGCATGGGACATGCAGCTCCCAGATCTGGGTAGGGAAGAGCCCCGAATTTCAGCCTGGAGACCTGAGCCTGTCCTCCCCCCAGCCCCGACCCCTGCCGGATCTCCCTCGGTTCCTCCCAGAGGCTGTGGTCTCACGGCCCAAGAGGTCACCCACACCTGACCGCTGCCTCACCCTCTTCATCCAGAGCTGGTTGACGATCTCGTCCCGGTAGTTGGTCAGGAAGGGGCCCATGTAGGACAGGAAGGCAGCAGCCAGGAGACAGTCACCCACCAGGTAGCCTAGATCCTCCTCCAGGCCCTAGGGGGCAGGAGGGGGTATAAGCCAGCGGGGGTGGGGGGACACATGGGAGTGCTCTGAAGGCACTCTCCTGGGGACACTTTCTAGATCAAAGAGGTGCTTCCCCTCTCCTGAATCTTTGGCCCTGAAAACTCTAACCTGGTTCTAGTTACTTCTGAGCTCCCGGTCTTTAATAGCGGTTCTGTTTACACTCTGGTGATAAGGCCTGAGCCTTTCCTGAAGCCAGGAATTCAAAAGAGGCAGAGACAAGACACCCCGGGCTGTTTCCACCAGCTCAGCGGCCTCACCAGGGGCCCTGGTGTGAGCTTTCCAGGCCTACAGGGCAGCAGACCCCTAATGGCACAAAGTCTTTCCTTCCACTCTTCTCCTGAAGTGGGAGGGGGAGAACACACTGACACCCCATGTCCCCACGTCCCCTGACCATCCCTCAGCTGGAGGCAGGTGCAGCTCCGGGCAGGTGCGCAGGGAGAGAGGAGCGCCAGCCCGAGGCCTGGCTCACCTGCACCGTCTCCTCCCACCGGGCCTTCTCGCCGGCCAGCCCAGACACCAGCAGCCCCGCTCGCTGCAGCTTCATCTCCATCTCCTCCGACTTCTTCCGGAGCTCCTCCTTCTGGGCCAGCTTCTCGTCGTACTGTTTCTTCAGCATCTCCAGTTTCTGGGCCACCTGGGAAGGACCAGAGCCCAGGGATCAGACCCAGCGCGGGGGCAGACTGCTCGGGTCCCTCTCGCCAGTCCGCCGTCCGGGGCCCCCGTGGTCTCGGATGAATCCATCTCCTTCGCCGGAGTTTCCCGATGTGCAAAATGACCGTCCCGACACCCGTCCTACGGGGCGGTCATGGACGGAAAGCAAGATCAAGTTCGCGCGCTGAGATGACTTTTCTTTCCCTTCCCTCCGCCACAGTTTCCCCGGGCCTGGAAACGGCTTGAAATGAAACCCAAGGCTGGACTAGAGACACTTCTCTTGTAGCAGAATAAGCCACACGAGATATGTTGTTGGCAAGAGAGGATCAAGACAGCGTGAGAAGAGCTGCCTGTCCGTACCAGAGGGCATGCACCTAAGGCAGACCTGGAGAGAAAGGAAAATCAAGAAGTGAGCCCAGGAACCGTTGGGAGAAAAGGCCCAAGTCCGAGGACCCACACAGGGATGAGGACCTGGAAGGGCTTTTCCTCCTCGAGACGCCTCCCCGGGCTCCGCTCAGCCCGGGATGTGTCGCTCCGATCCGAAGCACAGGACTGGCGAGCCTCTTTGAGCCCCGAACTGTGCCTGGCCGGCCAGCAGTGACCATGTCGGGCGCACACCGGGTCACCGCCTTTTTCATGAGGAACACGGGTCAGCAGGCTGGTAAGTGCCTGGCACGTAGCGTGCACATGACAGATGTCCGTCCCCTTCCTGCTCCCCCTGCCGGGAGTGGCAACCTGTGACCGTGTGGAGCACACGTCCTCGCCTGCCTCCCTGACGGCCCCGCGCAGGTTGTTGGAAGGAGCGCATGGGGCCTGGCACCAAGCAAGAGAGTAGCACCTGAGCCCAAGCCCCGAGGCCGACCCCCAAGATCCTGGAAATGCGACACGTGACCCCCCAAGTTACTGTCCCTAAAGCAACGTCACTTTCGGGGGACAGCGCGAGCCTCGGGAGTGATGTGTTGAAAGGCATTAAGGGCTAAAGAAAGAAGGGGTGAGGTGAGCTGGGCCACGCAGAGGAGGAAACACGGCTGGGGGGGCCCGGAGGGGGAGGGGCACCCTATCTGCCCCCCCCCCGCCCCCGCACATGTGGGTTTCACCCCAGGGAGGTGAACGTGACCGCCTCCCCGCGCCCGGTCCACTCGTCAGCAACCCTGATTATAACTGGGCTTCCCGCCGAGATGTGTCTGCAGGGAGGCACAGCCCACGACCGCTCTGTATCTCATTACTGGCTTTGCACGTGGTATTGTCTTCACTGTTTCTATTTTTTATACAGGAAATGCGTGCATAAGGTGAAAGGCCTAAATGAGACGACAGAAGCGGTCTGAGTGGCCAGCGAGAGTCCCTTAGCTGCCTGTTCCAGCCGCTCCCACCCCACCCTGCTGTAGCAAGTCATTCTGTAACTATTTCTCTTCTTACATCTTCTGGCAGGTGCCTCTCTCTGTATCTTTGACTATTATACTTAGGCTAGTTTTTTTTTTTTTTCTTTTCTTCTCTTTTTTTTTAAGTAGGTTGCCCGCCCAGCGCACAGCCCGACGTGGGGCTCGAACTCACAACCCTGAGATCAAGACTTAAGCTGAGATCTGACTGAGCCATCCACACTCCCCTGTAAGCTACTTTTTTTAAAAAAATACATACATACCTATATATTCATCTGTTTGCATTTTTTAAATGGTCGCAGTTTTAATCTTTTTAATTCAAAAACAGTGAAATACTGCAAACCTAGGGAAAAGAATCACATGCCGAACCCCCCTATGCCCGTCACATTTAACAGTTGTTTGCATTTTGCTATTTTTAATCTCACCTCCTGGTGTTTTGCCAAAGTGTCTTTTTTTTTTTTGCCAAAGTATCTTTTTTTTTTTAAGATTTTATTTATTTATTTGACATATAGAGATCACAAGTAGGCAGAGAGGCAGGCAGAGAGAGGGGAGGGGGGAAGCAGGCTCCCCACTTAGCAGAGAGCCCGATGAGGGGCTCGATGTGAGGCTCATTGTGGGGCTCGATCCCAGGACCCTGAGATCATGACCTGAGCCGAAGGCAGAGGCTTTAACCCACTGAGCCACCCAGGTGCCCCTTGCCAAATTTTCTTTTTTTTTTCCTATTTTTAAAATTAATTAATTTATTTTTATTTCTTTTCAGCATAACAGTATTCATTGTTTTTCCACCACACCCAGTGCTCCATGCAATATGTGCCCTCCCTAAAACCCACCACCAGGCTCCCCTAACCTCCCACTCCCCGCCCCTTCAAAACCCCTCAGGTTGTTTTTCAGAATCCATAGTCTCCCATGGTTCACCTCCCCTTCCAATTACCCTCAACTCCCTTCTCCTCTCCATCTTCCCATGTCCTCCGTGTTATTTGTTATGCTCCACAAATAAGTGAAACCATATGATAATTGACTCTCTCTGCTTTGCCAAATTTTCTTAAAGGAAGTTACGACCTCATGACATTTCCAGCCTCGAGACTTCCTAATGCCTCCCGGGAACAAAACAAGGATGTTCCCCCACATGACGGTAACCCCATTATCACACCTAACCACAATGTCGTCTTTAAAAAAGTAACAATAGGGGCGCCTGGGTGGCCCAGTTGGTTAAGCCACTGCTTTCAGCTCAGGTCAGGATCCCGGAGTCCCACATCAGGCTCCTGGCTGTGCAGGGAGTCTGCTTCTCCCTCTGACCTTCTCCCCTCTCATGTTCTCTCTCACGCTCTCTCTTTCTCAAATGAATAAATAAAATCTTTTTTAAAAATTAAAATTAAAATTAAAAAAATAAAAATGAAACAATAACAATAATCATATTCATCTTCTAGATCTTTCTGTGAAGAGTGAATGCACATCAAAAGGAAGGAAGAGCACACACAGGGGGAAGATTCTGGCTTCCTCCAGGTCCTGAGCCAGCCCCCTGTGCCTGTGCTCACTTGGAAAGCTTTCCAGACAGAGTCCAGTTGGGCAGGTTGGGCACTGAGCCAGTGCATAATAAAGTAAATACAAGCCCCGTGAAGGCAGGGCCTTGCTCGACGGCTAGATCCTTACACTTAGAAGGCTGCCCCGCACTCAGGAGACAGTTCGTGCCTGGGTGAGTCTTCTCATGAGGATAAACGCTGGCATACTAATGCGCTTTACTATTTTTTCCTTGTCTCCAAGTCGGCTCGCGTCAAGCTGCCTCATTCTCTTTAACAGCTGCAAAACCCGCTTGTGAATGACTGAACCATAATTTATATAACAAGCCTCCTTCTGATAGACGTGTGTGTCTTTCCCACATTTTCTATTCTTAACCACGCTGGGACGAACGTCCTCGTCCGTGCGTAAGCACATTTTGAACCGGCTGTTTCTTTTTTGTTTACTTGGTGAACAAGTCACTTGGAAAATCCAGAAGGCACAAGGGCCTGGAAAGTGTCCCAGCCCTGCCCTTGGTCCTCCCTGCTGCCTCCTCGAGGTAGCTGCCCAGCTTCTTGAATATTCGCCCCTCCAGAGGCATTTTGCACTCATTCGAGTACATTCTACGGGGCTATTTCCTGGTTTCTCCGTTCGAAACTATTTCTATGATGTCTGTGCTGCGAGGGAGGCAGGTGTTGACCCTGACCCTCCATGCCACCACCTCTTTGTCCCTGCGCCTACATATTTTTTTAAAGATTTCTTTTTAGGGGCGCCTGGGTGGCTCAGTGGGTTAAGCCTCTGCCTTCGGCTCAGGTCATGATCCCAGGGTCCTGGGATCGAGCCCCACATCGGGCTCTCTGCTCAGCAGGGAGCTTGCTTCCTCCTCTCTCTCTGCCTGCCTCTCTGCCTACTTGTGATCTCTGTCTGTCAAATAAATAAATAAAATCTTTAAAAAAAAAATTTTTTTTGAAGTCATCTCTACGCCCTACATGGGGTTCAAACCCACAACCTCAGATCCAGGGTCATGCGCTCCACTGACAGCCCCCGCCGGGTGCCCCCTCCCACCTGTTCTAAGGCTGCTGCTTGTCACCGTAATCACGCCGATAACATCTCCAGACCCTGTCTGATCTGATCTCCCGCACAAGGGTTGCCCCATCCTTCCCCTCCCGCACCCACCCCGCCTCCCACCTCTTTAGCCACGTGTTCATTTTCATGGGGTCAAGCTTGATCACATGCTCCCACTCAGCGGTCACGGTCTTCTCCAGGTCCATGGTGGCTGGCCGAGCCGCCTGTGGCCGGGGCACCTTCTGACGGGGTCACCGCACCCGCTGCCCCGGTTGGGAAATATTTTCCCGTCGCGTCTGACGCTGCGCTTTTCTCTTGCAGAAATTCCCTTCGGTTGGATTGGGTCTCGGGTCGCTGTCCCGCGGGGTTGGGTTCACGGTTGCTGCTTCTGCTCCTTGACTCAGTCTTCCCGCCCTTCTGCTGGCTGTCGGGCTTTAAGCATTTTTAATTTTCCCAGGATTCTCTGTTTTTGCAATTTTTTTCCTCTCAACGTCCTCTTTTTGCCCTCCGGGTGTCGGTCCTTCCTCCGTCACCTCCTCTGACGACAGCCGTGTTTACCTTGGTTTGCTTTCTAAGTGCTTCTCTCCCGAACCTGAGTTATCTCTGGGTTTATTTTTCCTTCTGGGGCCACGTTTTGTTACAGTTTCTTATCTTGGCCGCTCCCTCGTTCTGTTGGAAGACGTTCCCCCGGTCCTCACGTGTCCCTTCTCCGGGGGGCGGGGGGGGCGGCGCGTGGCTGATCTGACGCAGGCAGCTGGAATGCCCGGACCCTCCGGTCCCTTCCACTCTGCCCCCCAGCCCCCCAGCAACGCCCAACACCGGGCAAGCCTGTCTGATGACAGCGTCGCCTCTAGTGGGACCGCTCGCCCACCGTGTCGGCCACGTCCTCCCACCTAGTCTCTAACGGTGATATTTTGGCCAAACTCCTTTTGTTTTATTTTTTGATGTGTTTAGAACCCCAGGAATAGAAGAAGGCTGCTCGTTCTCAGATTCCTTGAGAGTGCAGACCGGGAGACCACTGAGAAGCCGGGGGCAGGGGCAGGCGCCACGCGTGGACCTTGCGGGTATGGACATGGGTTTTGCGTCAAAGGATCTGTCCAGGCTCCTATTAGGCCTGGTGGGTCTTTGCACTGAGGCCAACCTGCTGTGACACTCTGATCTTGGCAGGTGACAGTGGCTTTGTCCACGGGTGGGTGGCCGTGTCTGGGGAGGCAGGGCTGCTTGCAACCGTGGGAACTGAGCAGAGGAGAGGCGTGGGCTGTAAGGGTGGGGGCCCAGGATGACAGCTCCCACAGCGACAGAAGGGCCTGCCACCAGGCTAGGGGGCAGCGGGGGCGGAGTCTGAGGCGCTCGCAGACGGCCTGTGACATTGGGGGAGCTTCTGTGGCAGAACAGCAGGCTCCGCGCAGATGGCCAGGCCCATGTGGCCCTGGACCAGCTGTCCCAGGCTTCAGCATCTCACACGCCACCAAGGAGGCGATGGTGGCGGGATGGACCTGAATCCGCGCAGTCTGCCCACAGGCTTGTGGGCCGCTGGGACTATGTTTGGGCTGAGGTTCCAGGCCACGCGGTTATGGCAGGTGGCACGCGGGTGTGACCTGTGCCTTAAGGGACCAGGCTCGAACAATCTGGGGCGGGGGGGGGGGCTCCAGAGGGGAGGGTGGCTGTGTCTTGAAATGTGGACGGCAGCGGACTGGTTTCCTGCCTGGCCCCAGGCGTCAGCAGCGTCAACGGCGGCCACAGCTCAGGACTTGGCTGAAGGTCACTTTCCAGCGAGGATAAGCAGGGGACGAGGCGAGAGGCCTCCCCGAGAGGCAGCCCTCGTGGGCCTCAGCCCGTCTACAGGGAGCCGGCGGTGCGCTGCCGCGGGGTGGGCTGACGGCGCCTCACCAAGACACGGAGCAGGAACCTGAACTTGAAAGGCCCCAGCTGGGGTTTCCGTGTGCGCCAGGGGCAGGCTCTGGACTAGGTACTGGTGGTGGCTGCAGGACATGGCCAACGACTCGATGCCACCGACGGGCAACGGAGGGTCTGCGGAGGTCAACCCTGTGTGTATTTCAACCAGTGACTGCCCGCTGCGAAAGATACGTGCCCTCGCTCGGCCTTGCAGCCTCCCCCAATTCAGCCAAGGTCAGATCCCGTCTCAAATCCATCTGCTGTGGGAGGCTCTCCCCCTTGGAAGTTCACAGGTTGCGGTTTCCAGATCGGCGATATTCTGGTGGAGCCAAAACCAGGGTTATCTCCGAGTATCCTTCCTCCTGCAGACGCCGCCAAATTTTTAATGTGGTCCCAGGGACCACAAGAACAGCTGGTCCCCAGGAACGTCATTTTATCTGGAAGCCGTGCATGCCTTAAGGCCTCTTGATTTGTTTGATTTTCAAACGCTGCTCACAAGAGACGTGATTCGGAGCCATGACAGCCTCTGAGGCCCCACAGGCGGCCCATGTCCGCTGAGTGACCGCCAGGGCCCCGGCTGGAGGACACGGGGTCTCCCCTGATGCTGGGGGTCCCTCAGCAGAGACTGAGCAGAAACTGAGAGGGTTTGGGGACGTTAACTCGACAAGGTTGGCTTCTCGATTTTTAAGTCTCAAAAGAAGATGATTTCGGATTTTTATTTGGGCTCTAGTTCACGCAGGGACTTAATCTTTGAAATGCAGTGTCCCCCAGCTCAGGGTTCTGTTCAAATGTGCAGGATTTCTGTGCGTGATTAATACGGGGGTAGCATTTTGATGCTGCCGGGTAGAGTCGCCACACAGCCTGGGACGCGCTGTGCCGCACAGGTGGCCAGACGTAACCGGCTCGGGCAAGAGTAAGGAAGGTGAACATTCGGCCTTGGGTCTACATTGCCTGCCTGGAAATGGAGGAGGACTCGTCCCCACCGGTTGCCGAGCCCCCCGGGGCAGTTTTGAAGTCAGCGGGTTCGTGTCCCCGCCTGCATATGTCAGAATCCGGCCAGGAGAAAGGTCTTCTCAGGTCCCCAAGCAGGGGAGTCAAAGTTAAAACTATTTATTCAGGATTTGAATTGACACGCCCCATAGCTGAGCTCTGGGCCTCTTTCCAGCACCCTGGGCCCTCGCTAGGTCCAGGCTCTCCCGCCCCGGCTGGCTCTGACAGGGAAGTTTTCAAAACGCTCGTTCCCAGGCTGTCCCAGAGATGGGTGCCCGCCGGTCTGGGCCGCGGCCTCAGCTCGGCGTCCGCACATGGCCTGCGAGGCAGGCTGGGCACTCGGCTCGGAAACTTCCGAGCGTTTCGGTGACGGAGGGGAAACGTGGGGTCCTTGTCTGCTTCCTCTGGTCAGCGAGGGGCTCCCAAGAGACCTGACACACGGTGCCCTACGGACGCCTGTCCAGAGAATGACATTGTTGGCAGTGGACCCTGCGGGCCTGGGTTTTCACACGTCAAGGGAACAGTCCCTAATTGTTCATTCCAGGATATGAATCATCGTGAGTGCGAGACCTTTCCAAATGAGCTGTCCTCCCCGTGATTATTCACTCTTGCTAGAGAGAGGAGAAGACCGGCTGCTGGGAGAGCGCCGGGCGGGGACACGTGGTGGGGACGGGGCAGGGGAGGGGACGCGTGTGCAGGCTGAAGCCACTGGCCCAGCCTGCCTGGAGGGAGTCGAAGAGGCCCCGGGAGCCGCTGCGCTTCCAAGGGTGAGGATGTCCGCGGTGGGAAGAGCGGGGCTGGGGGCCCGGGAGCGTGGGCTCCAGCCCACTCTGCGGGTAACTGGGAAGTCACTTCCCCTCACCGAACCTCGGGGTCCTCATTCCATCCCAGGACTAAGACCCGCACGTTCTCCCTTGGCGGTTTCGGGGGAAACGCTCTGGGATGGCGTGACCTGCTTTGGCTCCATAAAAACGTAAAACCTGGCTGCGGGTACAGTTAGTGTCAACGGCCTTTGAGGACATGCGAAGACCAGAAGCTTCGAGAGGACGAGCATCTCCGTCAGAAAGGGACACAGGGAAGTAAACGGAGCCAGGCAGGTGAGCGTCAGAGAGAAGTTCAACCTCGACATACTCGGCTACACGAGACCGGACGGCGCACAGCAGTGTGTATAACGTGGAAAAAATGACAAAAATGTGCTTGTACAGCAGAGAACAACCCCGGACGGCTGCGCAGAAAGCCGTCAGCGAGGCCGCTTTCCAGGAAGGGGAGCGCCAGGCGCGAGCGAGGCCTCTGGCTGGCTTCTCCCTGTACCTTTGGAATTTCACACCAGGTGGATAGTAAAGGCTATTGAAAGGCAGGAACCGGGGGAGATGGAGGGGACACCTCTGGACTCCTGATGCTAGCTCTCCCTGCTCTGCCCCGTGGGAGGTGCTGTCCCCAAGTCCCCTAGGAGGGCACCTGGGTATGTCACCGGCTGGCAGAGAGTGGCTCCCTCCCCTTCCCGCCAGCCCCCAGGTCAGCATCTGAAGGGGCTCCTGGGGCGGTGGCCCCCGTGCCTTTGCAACCCCTGCCAGGGACACACCTTTCTGAGCCAGAGGCAGCCCACCTGCAGAGGCACAGGACCATAAGGGGGAATCAAATGGCCGCCAGCATCCCAGAAATCAGGGACAGGGTCCGCATGGAAGAGACGGACCTGAGGCTCACCTCCCGCAGCTTCTCCTGGGCCTCGGCCAGCGCTGCTTGCTTCTCCTGAAGCTGGGCCAGGGCAACGTTCATCCGAATCCGCTTGGGCTCCACCACGCGGTACAGGCGCCCGTACAACTGTGGGGAGACAGCCCGGCTGCGGTGGCCGCGCACCCGCCGGCCCACCCGCTCACCCAACCGCGCCCGCGGAGCTCCTTCCTGCCGGGGCCTCCCGCGGCCTCGCCCCCACGCCGCGTGCACCCCGCTCACCTCCATGGCCCGCACCCACATGCACAGGGACTTGGCCGCAAGTGAGACGCGGCCGATGATGTCAGGCTGGAAGTCTGGCTGCGCGCAGTAGGCCCCAATCTTTTTCAGAACCTTGTCCGAGATATTGTCTTTATCAAAGTGGATCAGGGACTTGATGAAGTTCTGCTCCCCTGAGGGGTGAAGATGGCGGGGGGGGGGCTCAGCCGGAAGCCTCATCCAGGCTTCACCTCCACAGCTCGGGCACAGCCGTGCTCTTCCCGGCTTGGCTCACCCGGCCTCATCCCGAGGTCAGTGGTCCCTCCCAGTGGTCCTGGCCCCCTCTGCCACCACTTCCCTTGGAGACTCGCAGCCTAACCCCCCTCCCGCCCAACACACACGCGTGCGCACACGTGCGCACATGCATACACGCGCACACAATCTCGTGCACACACACACACCATCACTTCTGTATGCCTCGCACTGACTTTCCAGGGCAGGGGTCCCCCACCTACAGCTTGCAGGCTTTATCCTACCAAGCCTCCGGTTTCACATTTTCTGATGTTTGTCCTTTCGGGGGGGCCCCGAGGCATTCTTGGCCTTGGATTCTGAGATCTATTCCTGTATTTTTATGACGATTTCCTTTTCCTTTTTTCAATTAAGAGGAGTTGTTTTTTGTCACTTACGACCAAAGAACCTAACTGCCAGGTTCTCCTCCTCCACGCTAGGCTCCACCCGCTCTTGAGGGTGGGAGGGACGCCCCGCTCGTCTGTCTCCCCGAGTGCCTGGCGCATAGCAGACGGGTAAGTGCGCTGGACGGGCCTCAGTCACCCCGTGCGCTCTGGCTTACCTAGCTGCCTCTTGGCCTCTGCCCATGAGGGCTCGTTGCCTCGAAGAATCATGACGGCCTGCATCACCATTTCCACTTGGGCGGGGGGCCGTCCGTAAGACTTGATCTCTCCTATATCCTTCTTGTTCAGGGACTCCAGGGCCTGGGCAAAGGGACTCACTTAGGGAGCAGGGCCCGAGGGGACTCAGGGAGCAGGACAGGGCCCAGCTGAGGCTGGCCCGCCGCTTCCCACTTCCCTGGGGGTCTGGAGCACAAACAGGCTGGTCCCATTCCCTTCCCTGGGGCTTCCCGCTCTGATACCCGCATGGCTTCCTCCAGGGCTGGCAAGGCCTCTTCTAGATCCTTCTGGGCATTGTCAGCCAGTGCCTGGCACTTGACTTCCTCGATGGCGATCTTCTCACTATTGGCTGTGACTGCCTAGGGATGGAGAGGACTCATCTGGGCCTTGGGCGAAGGTGGGGGCAGTGTTGGCGGGAAGGATGGAAGTCTGAGGAGCAGCCTGTGTGTCCCCTGACATGGTCACGGAGGGCAACCTGGAAGCCCCTGCCTGGGGGCGCTGGTGGCTGTGGGCACACCGGGCGGGGCCGGGCGAGGGGCGGGGCCAGGGCGTGGGGCAGGGCCGGAGCCCCGCTGGGTGGGAGGGGCGTGGGGTGTGGGGGCGGGGCCACAGCCGGCTGGGTGGGAGGGGCGTGGGGCGGGGCCAGAGCTCAGCCCGGAGCACCTTCTGCTGCTCGTCTGCTTCTCGCTTCTGCTGCACGATGATGACCAGGTACTCCTCGCACTGCTTCTGGAACTCAGCCACCTTCTTCTTGGCGTCCTCCAGCTCCAGGGACATCACTTCCACCTTCTCTCTGGTTTCGTCGATCTTGAACAGTCCCGTCCGCAGCTTGTTGGCCTGGTCCAGCAGCTCCTCCCGCTTCTCTCCCAGCAACCTGGGGAAGAAAGGAGACTGTGCCTGGGGAGGCTGGGCCCCCGGAAAGGGGAGCACCCTGCATGGGTCCCCGTCTCGCTTTCTGTTGCCACCACCGCCAGCACCGTGACGTTTTTATAGCCGCCGGCCTGAATCAGTGCTAACAGCTCCCCAGCTGGCTCCCTGCTTCCCGACTCTCATCCCTCCACCTTATTCCGCTGCAAAGCACCGGTTAGGGGCTGTGGTCCTCACACCCGCTCCCCCCTCGCGCTCCCACTGCGCCCCAAGCAGGGGCTGCCCTGAACTAGCAAACACCAGCCTGTCCCCAGGGAGTGGCCACCCCTCCTCTCTACCCCCTTTTGACACGATTTCTGATTATTAAAGAAAACATGGAAATCTGGATTTTACTAAGCTTCTTGCGTTAAAAGTTAGCAACTTACTCAAAAAGTTCTCAACACTGTACAGGCCCAGCCCAGCCCACTCCCCCACCCCCAGCAAAAAAAAAAAAAATCTATGCAGGAACATTTTCTGAACCAAGTGAGAAAATATGCGTGAAGGGCTGAGCACAGCGACTGGCCACCAGTCACCCAGGTACCCAGGGAAGGCAAGGGCTTTCTTTGCTCACGGCGGGACTGCCAGCCTCTGGAATAGTACACAGCACATAGTAGATGCTCAGAAAGCACATTAAGCGGATGAGTAGGTGCAGGTGATCGTTCTTATGACAAATGGCTTTTTCCTCGCCTTGATCACAGCACAGAATCCAGTCAATGAGGTGGGTTTTGTGGGTTTTGTTTTGTTTCGTTTTTTTACATTTGTCTTGGGTCTTTCGAAGCAAATTAGTATTATGTCATGCACGTAAAGAGGCACTCAATACAACTTGAAGGAATTTCTGATTCTCGAGAATGGCGCAAAGTCAAGGAGAGGTTGGAGAGGAGAGGACTGGTCCCTGCCTCACGGGCATACACGGTACCATCACCATTGTATTGCGCTTGGAGAAAGAAACCGCATCGCAGAAAACAAAGACAGAGCAGAGAGGGTGTAGAGAGGAGTCCCAGCCCGAAGGCTCTGAGATGCGAACCCCAGCTCTCTCTCACCGCCCCCCAGCGGGGTGGAATGAGAACCCCGCATCTCGGCCTCTCCCCCCCGGGGCGCCTGGCTCCTTGGCCCCCTGGGCCAGCTCCGGGTATGTCCCACCCCATCATGTCACCGAGCTCCCTGGGCCTCCCCGCCCTCCACGCCTCTGCACACCTCTTGTACCCAGACACGAGCTCTAGGTAGTTGGTGGGGGTGACGTAGTTGTGTCTCCGCAGCTCAAGCAGCATCTTCTGGGAGTACCGTGCCACTGACCAGTGCATGGTGACGAAGATCTTGGCCACCTTCGTGTGGATCTGAGGCCCGTGGGAAAGGACAGAAGACCCAGAGTGGGGGTGAGTGGAGGAGGGGCTCAGGAGGGGGGCCTGGGGCTGGGTGCCGGGGGCGGGGGACACTCACATTCTCCTGCGTCCCCAGGTCCACCCCCATGAGGTACTTCTCGGCCACCTCCAGCAGGGCCTCTCGGGGCCACTCTGAGAACCAGTTGATGGTCGTGCAGTTCACTAAGGCTGGGTACTGGCGGATCCAGTTCCTGGGGAGGGGTTTCGAGAGGCAGTCAAGCCCCTTTATGGAGGCAGGTGGCCTCCACTCCTGGCCTCCACAAGGTCCGTCTGCTTTCCTGGAACCTAAGTGTCCCATCCCCGTGCTCCTGTGTGTCCCTGTCCTGAGCCCACTCCCTTCAGGGCCAGCTCAGTGTAGAACGGAGGAACGGGTTCTGGTTCTAGCTGTAGATCTCGGGCAGATGTGCTAACGCTCCCCTCGTCAGTTTCCTCGTCCCTAAAATGGGAGTAACGTGGGGGTGGCCCGGGGGCTCAGTCGGTGGAGCGCCCAGCCCTTGATTTCGGCTCAGGTCACGATCTTGAGGTCGTGGGATCGAGCCCCGCCTCAGGGTTTGAGCTCAGTGGGGAGCCTGCTTCAGATTCTCTCTCCCTCTGTCTCTCCCCCCACTCGCTCTCTCTTGCGCTCTCTCTCTAAAAAGTGAATACAAAAAAACCTTAAAAAAATAAAATAAAATGGGACTAACACAGACACAAACCAGGGCTGTCACTGGACTCGAGGTGACACGTGTCATGTAGTGCCCAGTGCGCGGTAAACACACCACGTACCACACACCCAAGAGCGAACAGCTCGTGGAAACACGAGGGGGCCGGTGGTTGCCAGGGGCTGGGGGGGGGCGGAGGAAATGGGGGATTATCCAGTGGGCGTAGAGTTTCAATTTCGCAAGATGAGGAAGTTCTAGAAATCTGCCGCACGACAATGTGAATGTGCTTAACCACGTGAGCGGGACACTTGCAAAATGGTTACAACAATAAATTTTGACGTTATTTGGTTTTTGTAGAATGACAACTAAAAATTTAAAAACGAAACGCAAAGTGACAACAGGACACTCTGGTCCTACCAAAAGGGAGGGCACGCCTCCTCCGTAAGCAGCAGCCCTGGGGACAGAAGGCGAGGTCTAGGGAAAGGAGCGGCCCAGGGAGGGTGGGAGAGAGGGCCGGGGCCGAGGAGACTCGCTCCCAGGAGGCAGGGGGGCCGGAGAAGGGTGGGGACTGGGGAGAGGCCGTCACAGGGGTCACCTGAAGGGGTCGCCCACAGGGCTGAGGCAGAGAATGATGTGCAGGTTGTCGCGCACGCGCTCGATGAGGTAGGCGAAGAGGCTGTCGGAGGACGGGGACACCTGCTCGGCCTTGGCCTGCTCCACGATAAGAGTCTGGATCTGCACAGAAGCCACGTCAGCTGGGCTCGCAGGGCTGCGGCTGGAGGTTGGAGGGCAAGAGCCCCAGGGGGCGGGGCCCCTGCAGGCACCGATGCGAAGGGGGGTGGTCAGCGGGGCGCAGCCGCTGGTGCAGGGTGGGGGAGGGGCTCGCACCTCCTCAAATTCATCAGCCTTGTAGAGATTGGGGACCTCCCCTGAGCTCAGGATGTTGTTGATGTCCTCCAGGAAGGACTCGTCGGCGATCTGGGTGTCCACGAAAAGGAAGGACGTGGGCTTGAGCTCCACTCCCGCCTGGCGGTACAGGCGCTTGATATCTGGGCCAGAGGAGGGGAGGAGGAAGAGAGATAGGCGGGTGTCAGACGCGCCATCCCGTCCCTTGTTCCCCTTCCCGTGTCCCCTGGCCTGCAACCCGCGCACCATGCCCCCCTCCGCCCACCCGGCCTGCAGGAAGGCGGGCACCTGACCTTTCATGCCAGCCCCCAGCCCACCCTGGGTCCCAACGGCTGGCTGCACCTTCTCGGAACTCCTGCTTTCGATAATGCTTGGTGGCCTCGATCTGGAAGGTGATGTACTCGCAGATGGACGAGGCCAGGCGGGCCAGACTCTGGCGCCCACTGCCCCCGATGCCCACCAAGAGCATGTTGCCCCGAGGCTGTCCAATGACCCGCACGATCCGCGTGACTGGGGAGGAGGGACCCGGGCAGTGAGGCCACGGAGCCACAGTTGAGGGGGGGACCCCAGGGCCCTAAGCTGGAGATGGGCCGCCTGAAACTGAAGGACCCAGATGGAGAAGAGTGGGGAGAGGCCGGGGCCTGGGGCACCTCGAGCAGCCGTCCCTGGGGAGGACAAGCCCTCTGGGGCCCGAGAGGAAGGCACCTTCCCAGACGTGCTCTGCTCAGGAACAGCCCACGGCTGGGGTGCCGGCAGGACAGGACGGGGGCTGCTCACTGTGCTCAATGGCCTCTCGGAAGAGCACCAGCTGCATGGGCACCACCGCGGGGGACAGATTGTACTCGCGAAGCGCCGCCTCCATGGCCGCCTTCAGGGCCACCAGGTCCGTCAGGTCCTCGTACACCTTGGGCTCCCTCATGAAGTCCCCTGGGCCCAGGGAGCAGGGATCAGACCTCCAGGGGCTGCCCCGGCCCTCCTCCCAGGCCCCCTCCCACACCCGCAGCGGCCGCAGCAGCCACTCACCGAAGATGGGAGAGCGCTTGGTGGGACACAGATTGTGAAACGTGAGGTCGAAGAAGGAGCCGAGCTTGTCGCTGATGATGCCCACAAAGGCCTCCATGTCTGCCGCATCCACCAGCCGGTCCGAGAAGACTCTGTCGGGAGGGAGCGGGCTGAGCCCCAGGAGTGCAGGGGACAGGGCCCCGCAGCAGGGGCTGGGTGCCAGGCCCAGGAGGCCCGCGACTGGCCTCTGTCCGGGGCGTCTGTCCGGCCTCGAGTGGGGCACAGGCATCTCACCTGAAACACTCGTGGATCCAGAGTCGCGTGATGCTGGACTTGGTGTCGTGGAAGTCCTTGTTGGCCCTGAGCATGCCCTGGAACACCTGCGGGAGGGGCATGGCCGGCGGGCACGGAGGGACCCCGGGGCTGCAGCGGGAAGCAAGGGAGGCTGGGCTGCGAGGGCCCTGCGGGATGGGACGGCTCACCTTGGAGATGTCCCGGAGGTTGAACAGGTAGTGGATCTTGGCGGGCGTGGGCAGGAAGCGCTGCACCACCGTGTTGTACACGTCCAAGGTGGCCTCGGTCACCACATTGCCGATGGCCTTCACCTCCTCCTCGAAGTCCTGCAGCTTCTGGTTGATCATGGTGCCGAATATTCGGGTGATCTGGGACTCCTAGGGACAGGCCCTGACGCTCGCCTTCGCTGGCTCCTGGCCTGCCTGCCTGACCCCGGGACTCCGGGGAGGCAGCTGGCTTCAGGGGGGCACCAAACCCCCCCAAAGTCGAGAGCAATAAGGTATTCGTGCGATATTCAAAAATCAGCGGATATGCATGAGGAACACACACCGACGGCTCACACAGGGATGGCCGTGGCCAGGCTTGCGCCCGCGCCCCCACCCTGGGTTGGGACACTGCTCGGCACGCGCCGATTGCGTGCATTTATGTAAAACTGGGGTGTTTGTGCGTCCTCTATTTTTGGCATTAGCTGCTTTAAGATTGCATTCAGCTGTGCTTTATCCTGATTACTGAGGCTCTGGGGCACCTCTGCGGGCCCCGCTCCGCTCCCCGAATCTGGGCGCTGCTCTCGGCTCTCAGCTGCCAGATCCACCTTCCTTCCGTCTACCCGGGCCCCTGAGCTCTCTGCCCCCTGCCGTGCGTCTCATTCTACAAGCCCCAGCTACACTTGCCTCTTGCTGCCCTTGGGGCTCAGAAGCTAGAGCTCCCACAGTAGCGGCCCCAGCCCTACGTGACAGCCCCCCCATGCACCTCTGCTCAGGGGTTCCTCCAACCCTCCTCCATGTGCCCGCTCAGTTCTCTGGGACACGGTCGGTTTTGCCCCTTACAGCACACCGCCCCCCGCCTGCCCCATGGCGCTCTCACTGTGGGGAAGGTCATGTTGATGATGTTGAAGCGACTCTGGAGCCTGGAGGAGATGGCAGTCCGTCCGCCCCCGGGGGGGCCCATGGCAGCCATCAGGAACATGTCCTGGGGAGCAGAGACGGGGCAGGGTGAGACAGGTGGGAGAGGGACGAGACAGGGCACGGGAGTGGAGTGAAGGGAGCGAGGACGGGGAGAGGGCCCGGGACAGAATGAGAAAGAGAAAGAACAATTGGGAAATAAGGGTGCAGGAAAGGTAGAACGGGAGGAAGGGATCGGGGACATTTCCTTGAGAATCAGCGAAGGGACGTGTTTGTTTTCCTTTCATTATGATCCATGTACCAAAACCAGAAAATACAGGTCAGTGCAAGAACGTTCTCCAGACTCTTCTTTTCCTTCTGCGTGTGTGTGTGTGTGCGTGCACGCACCCTGTTCTCTTTCCCAGAAGCGGAAGAACGCACTGTTAGTAGAGTTTCTGGGGGCCGGATGGACGGGCACCCCCACAACGAGGATGGAAGGGCTGCCGCCCATCCATTTGGGAGAAAGAAACCACCAAGACGCTCAGAATCGTGTGGGCGCAGAGCCCGCCTGGAGGGAGATGCTGGGCCGGGGAGAGCACGGGCCAGAGGCACGACAACGCCGGCGCGGGCTGTGTGGGTGCAGAGGAGTACAGGACGCCGGGGCTCTTTCCCGGGGTCCCCGGGGAGTAGCAGCTGAACCTCCAGGGCAGGGAGCGGCTTCTCGGGAGGCTTACGCGGATGTACTTGATGGTCTGCTTGGTGCGGTCGTACCAGAAGCCGTAGTCGATCCAAAGGCGGATCAGCTCCAGCGGGGGCTGGGACCCGAACATGTCCTTCGCGGGCATGTTCAGGTCGTCCATAAACGTGATCATGCTCTTGCCCCCAAATGGGACGTAGACGCCCTTGGTTCGCTTCTCCACCCGGCTCTCGATGATGCTCTGCACGTTGTTGGATGTGGTCTGGTGAAGAGACGCAGCGTGAACGCGGGGCCTCGCCGGCAGAGACCTGGGGCAGGAGAGGCAGAGCCCCGGGCCCCGCGGCGCACCTGTGCGGACATGTTGACGATGAGCACGGACCACTGGCTGGAGGGCAAGGACTGCAGGACACTCTGGGCGATGGACGTCTTCCCGGTCCCCACGGGACCCACCAGCAGGACGGGGTTCTGCCTGGCCACCAGGGCACTCACCAAGTAGTTGTAGCGAACGGTGTCCACCGTGGGCACCATGATCTTATAGAAGGGGGAGCTGGGGAGGAAAGGGAGCCTTGGCCAAGGGGCCTGCGCTGCTCCTTCTCGACCCGGCTTCCCCCTGCCTCCCTCACACATCCCCCCGAGGGGCCTGGAGATGGGGCGTCCTGCCTCCTCCTTAGGGACCCTGTTGCACGCAGGCCCTCCAGATCGCACTCCCTCCATTCCAGAGGCGCCGCCTGCAGCCCCCCCCCCCCCCCACGCCCCGCGGCTCCCCTGCTTCTGGCCCCGTCCCAGCAAGCCCCGCCCCAGGCCCCGCTCTCACTTGGGAGGGTAGCGCCAACTCTTTGGGAGCTTGTCCTCAAACGACGTCCAGTTCCGCATCTTGGGGTCCACGAAGTACTCGTACACCGTGTCCTAGGGAGGGAAGGCGTGTGAGGCAGCCGAAGCCGGCGTCCGCTCCCCGCACGGGCGCAAGCGCTCACGGGCCACCGGGGGAAGGACGGCGGCCGAGTCGGCAGGTCCGAGGGCCCCCACCTTATTGGGAAAGGAGCCCTCAATCTCCCGGACGTAGCTGTCAATCCTCTTCCTTCCTTCCTCGTCCACGGACGCGCAAACAGACCAAATCATGCTGAACACAAAGGTCATCTCCACCATAGAGACGTAGTTTTCACTGTCCGCCGGGTTCACCTGGACGACGACAAGGGAAGTGGCCTCGTCACAGGGCGGGGGGCGATTTCGGCAGACGGCCACAAAGGCTTGGAGCTCGCCTCCCTTCCTGGCTCCATTCGGGAAACCGCGTTGTTGTAGATGACCGTATATCTAAAACAGGGAGGTAAACCCGAAACTTCTGCAGCTCGGCCGTTGCCCGGAGTCTCGTCTCCGTTACATTATGAAGAAATGGCATCGGGGTGCCCGGGGGGCTCCACTGGTGAAGCATCCTACTCTTCATTTCAGCTCAGCTCGTCATCTCGGGGCCCTGAGATCGAGCCCCGCGTCGGGCTCTGCGCTCAGCGGGGAGTCTCTCTCCCCCTCTCTCTCCGCCCCTCCCCCCACTCGCTCTCCCTCTCAAATAGATAAATAAATAAATAAAATCTTAAAAAAGAAGAAGAGGAGGAAGATGACACAGAAGTGACGCAGCCACACCACGTGTACCCTGAGCAAGGGCCAAGGGCGCTCACGGAGACAGGTCCAGGGGCGCTCACGGTGACTGCTCTGTAAGCGGGAAAATCGGAGAAGACCCACATGTCCATCAACAGAAGGATGGAAAAATAATAAATCGCGTTCCACAGTGGGATAGTATCCAAGGGCTAAAAGCAATGAAATTAATCTACACGCAGAGACACAGAACTGAAAACCATAGGACTGCTTAGTAAGTATATTGCGAATGTGGTACATAACACGGTACCATTTTTTTAAAAGATTTTTATTTATTTATGACAGAAAGACACACTGAGAGAGGGGACACAAGCAGAGGGAGTGGGAGAGGGAGCAGCAGACTCCCCACTGAGCAGGGAGCCCGATGCGGGGCTCGATCCCAGGACCCTGGGATCATAACCTGAGCCGAAGGCAGACGACTATAGACTGAGCCCCCCAGGCGTCCCCCAGAATATGGGTTTTAAATATATTTTCTATGGCAACCTATGGGCTCGCGGGCAAATACGTATTTAAAAGGTCTGTGATGGGGCACTTGGGGGGGCTCAGTTGGTAAAGAGTCTGCCTTCAGCTCAGGTCATGATCCCAGAGTCCCCAAACTGAGACCCGCTTTGGGCTCCCTGCTCGGCGGGGAGCCTGCTTCTCCCTCTGCCCCTCACCCCACTCTAGTGTGCACGCGCGCTCTCTCTCTCTCTCTCTCAAATAAATAAATAAAATGTTTTTTTTTTAAAAGAAATTAGATTCAACTATTACTTATGTAGTTAAACATGAAATTAAAAAATAATAATGAGATTTTACAGTGTACCGAGTTCACGGTAAACAGCACGTGTATTTATTAAGTAAGCTGCACGCCCCACGTGGGGCCTGAACTCATGACCCGGAAATCCAGTGTCACACGCTCCACTGACTGAGCCAGCCGGGCGCCCCTGGAAACAGCATGTCCAGGCTGCTGCTCTCAACTACCCCCCCCCCCCCCCCCCCCCCCCGCCGAGGGCACGCGGCAGGTGCCTTCAGCGGGGTGTGTGCGGCACACGGGGCTGTCTTGGCGACAGTGGCCCACAGGAGGCTGACTCAGCATTGCTCGCCCCATCTCTCACCTGCCCCGTGAAACAGCCACAGGCCGGGAGCAGGGGGGGCTCCAAATTAAGATGCTGAGAACCACAGATACCACGGCACACAGGACGCCGTCCGGTCCAGGATATCGGACTTGGGGTCACAGGGTGTTGTAGGTGGGAAACGGTGCGGAGACTTGACTATCTACCGTATTCAACGCAGAGTCCTTAGTCCGTCCATCCAGCTCGCCCCAGACGCAGCACACCTTCCCCCGCCCCCTCCAGGCTTTGCCCCCCCGCCGCCTCCCCAACACCTGTGCACTGAGACAACGGGACTGTCTCCATCCCACACGTGACCTTGCAAGTTCATCTGCAGAGTTTCCGCGTGCGTTGGCTCCGCCAGGAGCGACACACAGTTAGAGACCGTCATCGTCATGTAACTGCCTATGAACGGTTGGGTTATCTAGCAATGTCTTTAAAAACACTAGGAACTGGGCTCCTGGGTGGCTCAGTGGGTCAAGCCTCTGCCTTCTGCTCAGGTCATAATCTCAGGGTCCTGGGATGGAGCCCTGCCTCGGGCTCCCTGCTTGGCGGGGAGCCTGCTTTCCCCTCTCTCTCTGCCTGCCTCTCTGCCTACTTGTGATCTCTCTGTCTGTCAAATAAATAAATAAAATCTTTTAAAACAACAACACTAGGAACCATTGCGAGGCAGAGGTTTAATCTCAACAGAAAAATATCCACTTCTCGTCCTCACTCCACAATTCTAAACTGAACAACATTTTTCTTAAGTACCAACCAATCTGAAAATTTCCTTTTTTCTTAAAATTTTTTAAAGATTTTCTTTATTGGGTGCCTGGGTGGCTCAGTGGGTTAGGCCTCTGCCTTCGGCTCAGGTCATGATCTCAGGGTCCTGGGATCCAGTCCCGTATCGGCCTCTCTGCTCAGCAGGGAGCCTGCTTCCTCCTCTCTCTCTCTGCCTGCCTCTCTGTCTACTGTGATCTCTCTCTGTCAAATAAATAAATAAAACCTTTAAAAAAAAAAAAAGATTTTCTTTATTTATTTGAGAGAGCGTGCCCACAAGCAGAGGGATGGGGGCAGAGGGAGAAGCAGGTTCCCCGCCGTGCAGGGAGCCTGACGACATGGGACTTGATCCCAGGACCCCGGGATCATGACCTGAGCTGAAGGCTCAACCTGAAAATTTCCAAAACCCCGTCATCAAATTAGACAGGGAGCTCCTTCCAGCAGAAATGGTATCTCAAACCCTCCCATATACCAAAGCCTAATAGATATTTTTTCTAAAGGATGGAGAAACGAGGAACCAAATGAACCACCCTCAGGTCCCAAACGACGGTAGGAAATGAGAGCGAGGCTTCGCCATGAGCCGTAAGCAACCGGGAGTCCTGAGTCTGGCATCCCGCCTCGCGTAGACACGTGCCCGCATGGCTCCGTGGTCCGTGAGACCTCCCCTCGGGATCCCTGCTGCACTCACACCCGGCTTCAAACCGGGTCTCGGACACACAGCTGCACTCGGACTGTCCCCGCGAGGCCGCAGCCCGTCCCGCCCCCGCGCCCCGCGGCCGCCCTCACCCCGTTCTCCGGTGTGGCCAGGGCCGAGTAGAGCTTGCAGAGGGAGATGATTCCGCTGTACTCCGGGACGGCCACCAGCTCGGCGCAGTAGTCCTTCTTGAAGGCCAGCATCTTGCTAATGAACTTCTCGAACATGCGTTGCAGCGGCTCTGTCTCGGCCTGGAGTCCGGGACAAGGGGCTCTGCCTCCGCGCTCCGCCCGCCCCAGGGCCCCGCGGCGGCTCCCCCGCTCCTCAGGCCCCCGCCCCCATACCTTTGGCCTCTTCTCCAGCCAGGACTGCACATAGGGCTTCCAGCCCAGGTCGGTGTAGTCGGTGTAGACCATCCCGCAGCGGGACACGGTGGCAGGAGACGCCACGGCCAAGTTCTCCACTTCGAACAGGAGGGACACCTGGGGGGGCACTCGGTCGGGGCTCCGTCTTTCCCGCCACCCGGCCTCCGCGGGGAGAAGCACGCAACCCCTGATGTCCCCAAGTGCCTCTATCCGAGCACCGAGCGTGGCACGACAGGCCAAGACGAAGGTCTACAGAGGACTTGCTTTTTACAAAGAATTTAGGGCTTATTCGAGGTGAAGCTTCTGGAAAACCCCCTCTCGCTGGCACTGAGTGGATGAGAAAGGGTGGGCGTCGCAGCCCATGAATCCGGGCCAGGCAGAGGGTAAGGGCTGACGCCAGGGCACAGGGCTTCCCTTCCGGCCGCCGCTCCCCACGCCCACGCTGTACCTGGCCTTCTTCCCTCGGACACAGGTCTCCCTGAATCCGGTGTCCTCCTCACCTCTCCCACTGGAGCTCCTGGTCTGGGGCGCCCCAGCCCCCCACCCGCCCCTCCCCGCAGGGCCGCACCTGCTCGGGCATCGCGATGCGCTCCCCGTTGATGAGGGTCAGGACTTTGTTGTCGTCCATGACCGAGTTCATGCTCTCGATCCACAGCGTGTCCACGGGGCCGTCGAAAAGGATCCACTTCTCATCCGGCTTCTCGTCTTGGTAGGAGGACGGTCAGGAAACTAGAACCTTCTCCCCGGACCACCCCCCACGCTCCGCTCCTCGGAGAGGCGAGCACACTCCGGCCCGGCATTTTCCTCCCAAGTGGGGTCTTTCCACCCCCGGACTGCTGGGGTGCCCTCCCCGTGACGCGGCACCTGCGCAGGCCGTCCGCATGACGCTGGACAGGATGCCGTCTGTCCACTCGTTCGTGTTGAGGTCATACTCCCCGTACAGCTCCCCCAGGGACAACGCCTTCGGGTTCAAGGGGAACTCCTAAAAGGGACACAGAGATCTCGGCTTACACCCAGGTCAGCCCTGCGTCCAGATGTCCAGACTTGCTCTCCGTCTCCCGTCTCTCCCCGGTGCCCTTGGGCCCAAGCCCCGCCCTCCTGGCCGGCACCGGCACCGCCCGCTGGCGCCGCGGTCTCTGGCAGGCGTCCCTGTCCCTGGTCCGCACCCTGACCATGTTGAAGTTGGGCTCTCCGGCGCGGCACAGCGAGGACAGGGAGGCCTGGAGGATGCGCCACGAGGTGGTCTTGCCGCTGCCTGTGCAGCCCACGATCATGGTGGAGTGGCGGGAGTTCTTGGTCTCGTACAGCTGGATGACCTTGGTGAGGGTGAATGATGTGCTCTGCAGGCCCATGTCGCGGATCTCCTGCTCGATGGTGTCCCGCAGCTGAGAGGGGCGACAGACGGCGGGAGGCCTGTAAACTGCACCGCCGTGGCACCCAGGGGCCCCCCACTGCGGCCATCGCTCACTCAGGAGCCCGCTGGTGGCTGCAGAGCTGCGGGGCTGGGCTCTGGGGTCAGCCAGCCAGGGACCCTGAGGCAGGGACCGCTCCAGGCCTCAGTGTCCCCATCTGCTTAGTGGGAGCGAGGAGGGCACTTTCCTTGGCCGACTATCCTGTGGTCTCCCTGCTTTCACCCCCCCCCCAAAGGCCCAAGGAAATACTCTCTAGCGATGTATTTGCAAAGACATATTTCTAGCTAACATTTTAGGGGCTTCAAGGGAGAAGGATCATTCCGGGTATCTGAACCACCACCAGAACCACCAGAGAAGAAAATTCCTATGGAATTTCCTAGAATTTCTAGAACTTCCTAGAATCCTCCTGCCCACCCCCCCTCTGCCACTGCTCTGACACGGTAGCAGGGGCCGGTGGGTACAAAAAAGGCAGGAAGGGCTCTGAGGGCACCCGAGAGGCAGAGGCTGGCCGCGCCGGGGGTGGGGGATGCAGCCAGAGAGTGGAGTGTCTGAAGAGTCCAGGTCGTTCTGTAGACAAGGAGGCCCAGAGAGGGCAGCGGACCCGCAAACAGTCACGGCCCGTGGACGGCAGGACGAGGCCCGGAAGCCAAGCACCGGGCCCCCCAGCGCGGGTGAGGCCGGCGGGAGGAGCGCCGGGAGCACCTTGCCGTAGTCGATGGTGGGTGACTCGACGTTGGGGAACAGGTCCTGCATGATGGCATTGAAGAGCGGCACGTCCATAGAGGTGAGCTTGGCAATGTTCATGTCCCGCATTGAGAGCAGCAAAACCTGGCCAGGAAACAAGGGGGCCATTGGCCTGAGGAGGGGGGCCCGGGCGCCCGCTCGGCCCCCCTTCCTGTCCAAAGGGTTGAGGGGCCCGGGGCAAGAACAGTGCAGACGGCCCAGCCAGGCATCGCAGGGGACGGGCTGCGGGGTGGGGATCCCAGTCTGGGGAGAGGAGCTAGAAAGCATCAGTGCAGGCGGGTAGGACCAGGGACCCTGGGGGTCGGGGCCCAAGGGCCGTGTCGCGGATCTACCTCTTCGTCGGAGAGGTCCGGCTGCACGCGACGCTTCTTGCCCGCGTAGCGCAGGAGGGAGGTGAGGGCGCGCAGGCCGAAGTCGTAGTGGTCCCGCCGGGACAGCTGCTGCACGGCCAGCGAGTACAGCGTGTATACCTTCTTGGCCAGAATCTGGGGAGGGAAAACCAGGAGGAAACCGCGGCCTCATGCAGGGACAGCCACAGACGCGCGCGGCGGGGCCCCAGGCCTCCAGCAGGCCAGGCTGGGCTCTGGGGACGATCTAACAGAAGACTTCGGACGGTGCTGCCGCGGATTGGGGACCTCCTGGGGGCAGGCCCGCCTCCCTCGGAGATGCCTCTGTGTGGGGAGTCGTCCCGGAAAGGGACGTCAGAGCGTTGGTGACATACCTTGCAGTTGCCAAAGCCCTCCCCGAAGAGGATGATCTCCGCGATGAGAGTGGAATCGGGCACCACCATGGCGATGGGCCGGAACATGGATTTCAGGTTATCTGGCAGCTCTGTGCGGCCAGCATAGCCTGCAAGACAGCGCCGTCCCTTTAGAACTCAGACCGGTCCCCGAGGACCCCTGCCCATTCGCAGCCCCGTTCTCCCCAGCCCTGGCTCGCCCTTTCCTGGTCTCC
Source organism: Mellivora capensis (assembly GCA_004024625.1). Taxonomy (NCBI): domain Eukaryota; kingdom Metazoa; phylum Chordata; class Mammalia; order Carnivora; family Mustelidae; genus Mellivora; species Mellivora capensis. The sequence goes on from PISX010005271.1 coordinate 26,748, forward strand.
CCGCAGACCCTTCCCCCAGCCATTTCCGGGGAACGGTAATGACACAGCCCGGGCCCTGCGTGCTGGCGAGAGTCCCCAGGCCTGCACCCGGGATGGTGGACAGAACAGAGCTTGGGGGCGGGCCCAGCCGGAGAAGATGGCGGAGTATCCCAAAGGACGGGGGAGGGGGGGCACGTCCAGACACACAGAGGTTGCGGCAAGACCGCCTCCCCTTCTCCCACAAAGCTGGGTGTTGGTTCTTCCCTCTCCAGGCGCCGTCTCTCACCGCCCTCCCCTTGGGCAGAACCCACTGGCCTGGAAGGGGGAGCGGGCGGACGGCGAGCTGCCCTGGACATGCCCGTCCCCGTACCCGGGTTCATGGTGATGAAGATCCCACAGGACCACACCAGGTTTATTTCAAAGCCCTCAAAGTAGAAGCGGGTGAGGCCAGCGGCCAGGGCGGACAGGATGGACAGGATCTGCTGGGCCACCACGGACAGCACCTCTATGTTGATGCGGTTAAACTCATCAAAGCAGCCCCAGGCGCCGGTCTGTGGGGGGTGCAGAGTTTTGGGGGGCCAGAGAAGCAGCGGCCCCTCCAGCGGGGAGCCCCGAGGGGCCAAGGTGGGCAGCCCCGCCTGAAATGTCCCGGCAGGGGTGGCGGTCTGCAGAGCCCGTGTGCTGTCTGGGCGGGAGTGGGAGCAGGGAACCCCGGGGGCAGTCCTGGCCCACAGCTTTCCAGCCGACAGGACAACCTCGGGGACAACCTCGGGGACGGCCGGAGCCAGCGCGCCCTGGGAAGAGATCCTGGGGAGGGAACTGGTGAGCACGGAGGCCTGCGCCCGGAACGGGTCTGTACACGTGCGTGACCTCGTTGAGCCCTTACGTCCTCTCCTGAGTTTCCAAATAAGCAAAAATGAACTCGAGCGGAGCTCGGGGAGGTCCAGGGGTTTCCATAATCATGAGCATTGAGGGTAAGGAGTGCTGTACACTATGTAAAGCTGGGGACCGGACTGGGGTTCAGCTGACCTTCTGGGACCAGGAGGGGGTGGCGGGGCGGGGGGACGGACCTGGGCCAGGCCTGAGTACATCCTGCCCATGGACTTGTAGTCTAGGCCCTCGGAGCAGTTGACCACGATGACGTATATGCCGAGGGCCTTGCCCAGGTCCTTGACGGTCTCCGTCTTCCCCGTGCCCGCCGGGCCTTTGGGGGAGCCCCCCCGGTGCAGGTGCAGGGCCGTGGTCAGAGTCATGTAACACCTGAGGATCGAGGGCAGGACCCCAGTCGGACTCCTGCGAGGGCCCCCCCGCCCAGCAGCTGCTGCTCCCCAGGCTACCATCCTGTCACCGCGCCAGCCACCTGTCGGTCAGCGGGGTGATGACCAGCCGGCCAGAGTTCCCCAAGTACTCATAGCTGTACTGGAACTGTGTGTTGGTCTGGCGGATCAAGCAGTCGTCCAGATCCTGGGGCAACAGGGCAGAGGAAGGGAGAGACGGGCTTGGAGGAGGAGCCTGGGGGTTTGGGAGGTTGGGGGTTGGGGGGGACGGGGAGGCTGCAGTTAGGAGATCAGAGTTCTTTCCGGACCGCGGAGGGCAGGGCCCACAGTCCAGGTGGAAGGTGGTGTTTGGGCCGCACGACCGCCCGCGGCCTTCCTGGGCCCGATCAGCTGCCCCCGTGGTGAGCTGTCCTGCCTCGGGAGATGGGACGGGACGGAGAACAGAACCAGGCCCGGGGACAGCGGCGCCAGGAGGGCGTGGGCGGCAGCGTGGGTCAGGTACCTTCTCCCAGTAGAAGCGCAGCTGGCTGAGCCAGTCGAAGGAGCTGACGTCCATGAGGCCGGCCTTGTACAGCTTCTCCAGCACGTCCCGGGCGTGGACTTCTATGGTCACCAGCGCCACGATTTTCAGCCGCATGATTTTGCTCAGGCTCCCCCTGATGGCTTCCGAGTACTTGTTCAGCACAGATACCTGCGGGACGGGGGCGGGGAAGAGCAGGGTGGGGGCCAGGCCAGCACAGCCCGATGGCACCTCACCCGGCTTCCAGCCCCCCGCAAGTCCGGACCCCCAGCCCTTCCAGGCTCCCCGGACTTGCCTCGCGGGACTTCCGCCACAAAACACTGTCGCCGTGGCCCTGACCCAGACCCCAGCGTGTCCCTCCAAGGCCCCCCAGGCCCACCGCACACTTGGGAGGGCCCCCCACCTGCTTCTTCTTCATGACCTTGAGGATTTTCTTGTCTCCTCGCTCCTTCGCTGTCAGCAGGCACTTGGTGACGTCGGCCGTCCACTGGATCTGACTGGCCGTGATCACCACCTGGGGCCCACGCAGAGGCTGGATCCGAGGGCCTCGCTCGCAGCCCAGCCCCCAAGGCCCAGCCTCTTCCTGGCCCCGGGCGCCAGGGCCCTCTCAGCAGGCTTGCTCTGCCCTGCAGGTGGGGCTCGGGCCTACGGGCAGGAGCTAAGGGTCCAGCATGCAGGGCAGCAAGGCCTTCGCCCAAAAGGGGGGCAAGAGGCCTGTGTCTGGCGACACTCGAGATCCTGTCCTGACCTTTGCGGCTCCCTCCCACCCCTTCTGTGCTCCCTCGTCTCTGCTGACCCCGGCTCACCTGGCCAGCCCACTCCTTCACCCACTTGTCCCTCTTGTTAAGAAACTTCTTGAGGGCCAGGCGACAGTTCCGGAGCAGGTCCCGCAGGGTGACCCTCATGGTCCGCTCCACGTCACCAAGCCAGGACTGGGGGAGGGGAGGGGACAGAGCCTCAGGGCCAGAGACGAGCGTCCCCGGCGGGCAGGGGCTTCGGGAGTAGGTCTCTGGGTCCTTGGGCTCCGGGGGACGAGCTGGAGCTCAGGTCCCAGAGGGAAACAGAGGCAAGGGGGCAGACGGTCTGCTTTTCAGCGTCAGGGGACAGGCTGGGGGTTTCAGTGATGGTAGGAGGGTCCCTTCGTGGAGGTGTTCTCCCCTCACAGAGCCAAGCACACTTTCCGAGGGAAGGAGAATCGGGTCGGCTCTTAGACCCTCACCACTACTCACCTCCACAGGCCCTTCCAGAAGGACTGGGTGGGGAAAGTCAACGTACTCGCCGTCACCCGAGAACATTCCCACGGCTTCCCACTTGCTGCCGGGTCCCCCAACCTGCAAACACAGGAAGCTGGGGGCAGTCTGGCCCGCCCGTCCCTCCAGGCCACCTAGGAGGCCCCTGGGCTCTTCAAGGGGAGTCTCTGTTCCCCTCCCCTGACCCCAATATTACCAAGTCTGAGCAGTTCTATCTCAGATAATCCAGAAGCATTCATACAACCCTCCTGCTGGAGGCCACGGTCCCCTCCTGCTGGGAGGCCACGGTCCCCTCCAAGGCCCCCAAATCCCTTGACACTGCCGTCCCCCCTGCCCTTCATCCCATCGCAGCCAGCTCAGCTGACCTTCTGCATTCTCAGCAATTTGATGTTATCAAAGCACTTTTTGAGGTGCGGCTGCACAGCCTCTGGGTTGCGGGACTGGCCCAGAATCTCCAGGAGGTCATCGTTGGACAGAAAGTAGAAGCGGGGGAAGACGTGGCGCTTGGTCTCCAGATACATGTCCAGAGACTTCTGAATGTCCTCCAGAATCATGTTCATTTGTGTCAGCGTGTCCAGGAGGCCTGGGAGAGGAGAGCGAAGGACACTTGAGGACGCTGCACCGGAGTGGCTCTGAGCGCGTGACTCTGCCCGCTTTGCCGGCCGCGGACGTCGGGGTACGTCTAGCCCTAACAGTGGCTGGAAGCCGAGAAGTGTCCCCAGATCACTCTGCCACGCTTAGCCGTTTCTTCGCTAATTCATCACAAGGGCTCGTCACACACGGTTGCGCGTTTTGTATGACATGCGTTCAGCGTACGGGATTCCACTAATACGACGACGTCTCACCTCCCTTCGGCCCTAGACGGTCCCATTCCTCCGGCTTTGCCGGCCACCCCGAGAGCTTCTGGAAGGGACCGACGGCTCCGCACACACATGCCTCCACACGTGCAATTCTTAGACTTAAACACAGGTCACGTGCACACATCGAAAGAGGGCTGCGAGCATGGGCGGGGCTGCCGGTGTCCCTCCAGGTGCAGGGAAAAGAGCACTGGTCAGAGGGACAGACCAGGGACAGGCAAAGTCTGCCCACCCACGAGCCAGCAGGTCCACTACGCTCGCTGAGCGCTCCCCTCCTTGTGGGTACGACGCTGGCGCCGTCCGCCTCTGAACCGCCCGAGGTACCACGTACAGTGGATTCCCGGTGACAGGTTCCCAATCATCTTAAGTGTCCTCCCAGCCTTGCTTGCGCTGGTTTAGTCCCGTTTCCCTCACTTCTAGCTTCTGAGGAGAGTCTGGACGCCCTGGAATCTGAGGCGATCCTTGCGTCCTCAAGGACAGAGTCCGCGGGCCGCCGGGCCTCCGCGCGCTGACCCGGTAGCCGTGGGCGAGACGGATTTGGTTTCTGTGTTCCCCAAACGGGTGCGCATTTCGATGGCTTTGCTTAGAATGTGTTCCGAAATGTAATTTTGCCAATGATCTTGAGTATTTTTTCTAGCAAATGCATGCTGTCCCTCAACTTTGCATACCTTCCTGCAGACGTTTTATCAGAATAATTAAAACGGCTTTTTAGCACATACCCCCAGGGTTCTTGGGAAAATGAGGAACCATTAGTTGGCCCAAGGCAAAACAAAGAAGTCGGCCGCACGGCTCCCAGACAGAGCTCTTCTCCTCAGGATCCCCCTCTCGGTGCCCAGAGCCAGACCTCACTTCCCGATTCTTTGCCGGAATCCCCCACCGCCAACCAGGCCTTTCTCTGTGTACGCCTCCGTCCCACCCCCTCACCCCACCCCACTACCCTCTACTCCTCCTGAGTATTTGTGGATTTGTGGGGTTTCGCTCACTGAACTCTTCACGCTCAGAAGAGGCGATGGTGATGGCGGGAGGGCCAGGCGCAATGGCCCTTCGATAAGTGAAGCCCACGGCCATGACCTCGTGCGCACTCAGCGCCCACCGAGCCCCCATGAGGACGAGAGCCCATGGAGCCGACAGACCTGGGCGGTGCGTGCTCTGCAGAGCGTTGCTGTCCCTGCTCATCTGGTCCATGATGGACTTCCAGCTGCTGTTGACCTGGTCAAACAGGGCTGACTCATTGGGCAGCTGCTTACGGATGTCCTCTCCGATGAAGATGTTCTGGGGGGCCAAGAATTGGGGCGAGAGGCTGTTTCTCACGCGCGCCCCACGCTCTGCTCCCTGCTCCCAGACCAGGAACGACAGCCGAGCAGAAGAGAAGGACCATCAGAATCAAAGGGCAAAATGCCCACGTTCCAGAAGGGAAGCTGGGGTCGGGAGGCCAGACCCCCGGGTCCGAGAAGAGAAATGGAAGGAGAGCAGGACTTTCAAGGAGGGAAGTGACCGAGACGGGTCAACACTATTATGCTCGGGGCCCAGAGGAAGGAGGACTTGAGAGGTGGGAAAACACGGCTGAGAAGAGGACCGAGATGTAGGTCATGTGCCAGGAAAGGAGCAAGAGTGGGTCCTGACCTCTAGGTACATCCACTGGCGCTGCACTGTGAGTACCATTTCCACGACCTCCAGGATGAGGGACAGGCAGCGCTCCCAGCGGTCCACTTCCTTCTCAAAGGCCTTGACGAAACGGGACGCCTTCATGGTAGACAAAGCCACCTGGTTATCTTCCAGGGCCTGGAATATCTCCTCTGTGCCTCTGGGGTGGAAAGCATCGAAATTCCAGTCCGTCCCCATCTGCCAGACCTCGGGAGGCCCTGCAGCCCAGGGCGCACGGCCCCGCGGCCCCCACACCCCGAAGCCCTCTCTACCGGAGTCGGTGATGGCCCTTGTCCTTGTACGGAACGATGTCCAGCTGGATCACGTTCCAAGTCTTGGCAATGTTCTGTAACGCCTGTGGAGAGAGACCAGGGAACAGAACCATCCGGTATTTGGTCCCCAAAGGGACCAGAACTCGGGAGGGCCCGTGGGATGCTGAAAGATGGCCAGGGAGTCGGGGGGGCAGGAGGGGACTCTGACGCACCAACTCTATGGCCAGCTCTTTGGTCGCTGACGCAGAGATCTCCCCGATTTTCTCCACGTGCTGGTCCATCCCGAGGTCCACGATCTGTTCCAGGGTGAAGCTCTCAGATTCCTGATCAAATTCCCGTTGGATCTCGTCCCTGACCTGATCCCAGTGCCTGCAGCCAGGGACAGAAGGTCAGACCACGAGGCGGGACACCGGGGTGCACTGGTAAGCATTCGCGTCAACCCGCAGGCTTCCTCTCCTCAACTGGGACAGGGTGAGCCCGTATGTGTATCAATATTATTCATTAAATAGGCCCTAAGACACCCCCCCGGGCACTGCGGGGAGTTCACAGATGGAGGGGCTCACTCTGGAGACGGGCATCAGACCGACCGCCGCGGGTCTACGGTGGACAGACTGCGCGCGGGGCCAGCGCCGGGCCGGCAGAGCTCAAGCGACTCACACACCCGCAATCGGCAAGGAGCCCCGGGTCCCCTGTGCCCGAGGAACCTGAGCCTCAGGGGTCGGACGACTGAAGTGGGTGAAGTGGTCGGGTGACACTTAGCCACGGGACACGTGACGGCGAACCTGCCGGAAACCCCATCTGGACGCAACGCGGAAGAAGTGAAATCACTTCCTTCTAAATGCATGATCATTACACCATTTACAGAAGAGCCCATCGCGTCCTCCACGGCCTCAAAGGCCTCCTCTCCCACCACGTGGCAGAGTGCACTCATCGAGAGAGCAAACTTGCAGAAGAAAAGTACAGAGCATTAGAGGAACATACGGAGAGAATGCAGGTTGGACTCGGGGCGGGGGGTCTTCTTAGGCGAAGCCCAGAAGCGCAGACCAGGAAGGAAGAAGGGGATACTTTTGGCGAAATCAGAATGAAACCTTTTGGGGTGCCTGGGGTGGCTCAGCCAGTTAAGTGTCCGACTCCCGACTGGGGGCTCAGATCGTGATTTCGGGGTCCTGAGATCACGCCCCGTGTCAGTCCCCGAGCTCAGGGCGGAGTCTGCTTGACATTCTCTCCCCCTCTCCCTCTGCCCCCCCAAAACATAAATGAAATCTGTTTTTAAAAAAAGAATAAATCCTTTCGTAGACAGAAGACACCAAGCTGAGCGGTGACAGAAGAGTGCTGGGAGACACAGGGAGGAGGGGACGCAGGAGGGGCCAGGAAGGCCAGACGGAGGACACGGCGGGCTCGAGGGGCGGCTTCCCCGGGACGCGTGTTTGTGGGTGGGCGCGGGGAGGGGACAGCACGAGGCCCAGGCGGCCAGGGGCCAGGGGCCGGCCCCGAGGAGCGCACAGCGGCCTCACCTCTGTCTCAGGGCCGGGTTGCGCAGGTCCGAGATGAGCGGCATGGTCCTCTTGAACTGCTCTATTTTGGAGCGCGTGCTCTCGATGATTTCCCAGTTGCGGTCCTGGGCAGACTCGGGAGGCGTCAGCAGCCCCGCCCAGCAGCCCCGCACCGTCCCCTTCCTCCGCGGGCTCCCGCGCACCTTGTACTCCTTGGCCAGCCTGGTGAGCCTGCGGAACAGCCCGTGCGCCGTGGTCTCCATGGCCTCCGTCTGCAGCATCAGGAAGCGGCCCGTCTTCCACTGGCTCCAGTTCTCCTCCCAGTCCCGGGTGATCTCCCACACCTGCTGCAGGGCCTCCAGCTCCTTCGTGCCCAAGAGCGGGAAGAAGCGGTGAGCGAGCCCCCCCAACCCCCACCCCGCCGCCCTGTTCTCCCCACTCCCTGCCAGCACTCAGGCTGGGCCCCACACGGGAGGGCTGCCTCCCCTGCTCATGGCTCCTTCTCCACTCTCTGGCCCTAAGACCCGCGCCAAGACCCTCGCCATCTTTAGCCCCAAGGGACACACAAAGCAAAGGCACCATTTCACACCCAGCAGGACGACCAGGCCCAGAAAAAAAGACTCAGGGTGGGGGTGGGGCGCCCAGGAGGACGTGGGGACCGCAGGTGAAGGGAGCCTGGTGGCCCCACACACGCTCATGGGAGAGCTGCCCCACACACGCTCATGGGAGAGCTGCCGCCACTCCCCCACCCACACCCCGGGGGCCGGGAGTGGGGCTCAAGGCCAGGAGCAGGGCTCAAGCATGTCAGGTGCATACACGGTGCTGGCAGTGAGACCACTAGAAGGCAGGAACCAGCCAACCGTGCACACAAGGAAGCACCCCGGCCGGAGCAAGGTTCGAACCACCAACACACGCTACATTGTGCGTGAGCCTGGGAAACGTCATTCCGAGCCACCAAGCCAGACACTTAAAGCCATCAGTACGGAGCACACGGGACAGGCAAATCCATAGACAGAAGATGGACCAGAGGTCGACAGGGGCTGAGGGGAGAGGGCGCAGGCTTCGTCCCGGCCGTGGAAGGCTTCTGGAGCCAGAGGGGTTGACTTCGTTGTGAATCGTGAATGTACGAGATGCCGCTGGACAGTTTGCTTTAAATCGTTATGTTGTTACCTGGATTTTACCTCCATTTTTTTTTAAAGTCCTGGTGTTCCCATCCTCCCGGCCCGGCCCGCGGCTCCCACCCCTGCCCAGCGCGAGGCCTGGCCCAGCACACTACCTTCTCCAGGTTCTGCAGGTCCTTGGAGGCCGGCTGCTCGATCTTGAAGATGCCCAGGTTGGAGCGGAGACTGTTTTCTTCTTCCCGCATGGCATTCAGCATGGCCCGCACATGGGTGATCTGCTCCAGGGCTGCCTGGTGCCCCACGTTACTGGTGAAGGGGCCTGCGGGAAGTCCCAGGTGAAGGCCTTGGTCCCTGGGAAGGACCCTCACGGCTCTCCTACCTCCTTGGGGGCAGATCTCCCTTCTCTCCTCACCCGGCAGGGTCGGGAAGGGAAACGAGAGAATGTGTGGCAAGGATGACCGTTCGCTTTAGTGAAAACTCCTACACATGGCGTGAGAATCCGAACCAGAACTAGAAATCCCCTGAGCTGGGCGGTGCAGCCAGAAGCGCCAGGCCTCCATCTCCTCCCCCGAGCAGCATCCTTCCCGGCTCGTCCTCGTTCCCGCCTCCCAGGGACCCAGGCTTTGAGACCCTGGGTCAGAGCAGAGGTACAGCGGGAGAGCTCGGAGCGGCTACCTTTGGATTCAAAGTCTTCCAGGAGGTTATGTGCCTTCTTCTTGAAGTCGTCTGCCGAGTGGATGAGGCCTGTCTTGAATTTCTCCTTGTGTTTCTTCAGCATTTGCTCACTGTCCAACAGGATTTGTTGGAAGACGACCCACTCCCCATTGAGACTGTCCAGCATCTCCAGGACCTGAGGACATCCAGGAGGGCACGGTGACCCACGAGCAGGAGGTCTGGCCCCTGCCATGCTCTTAGGACCTCATTTCTGACCCTATGGGCCGCAGTCTTAGAGCCTACCAGAAATCCAGAACCCGACCCAAACTATCAGCTGAGTTCTCTGGCTCTCCAAGACCTTGGGATCTCGTACCTTCGGCCCAGCTCACTCCCCTGCCGTCCCTCGGGGTGGCCCAGGACCTACGACCGACCGTTGGGGTCAGCCTCCTCCGCAAGCCGGCTGCCACCATGGGCGGGACCCTGGGGACAGCCTGCCTCGGGAACTCACGTTCTCCGGAACCGGCACCTCGTACTTCTCCAGAATGGTGAACTGCTCGTGTATAGGGGGAATCTGGGTCTCCAGGTTGGGCAGGTCGTGCTGCAGGGTCTCCATGAGTTGCAAACTGACCCCCAGCTCCTCCAGCGTCTGGGGAGGGCGGCTGATTCTGAGGGCAGGCGGAGAGCAGGTCGGTGGGCGAGCGGGGCGGATGCCGCGCCGCCCTCCTGCCCCCGCCCCACGGCCGGGCGAGCCCATACTTCTCCCCGTTGTCCCGCAGGTAGGTGTGGAGCTCCAGGAGGCGCCGGGCCGCCATCTCCTTGAGCAGGGTGGTGAACTTGTTCTGCCACTCGTTGCAGTGCTGCACGAGCGAGAACTTGAGGTGGGAGCAGTCCAGCAGCACGAACTGGATGTTGAGCACCGTCTCCTCCTTCTGCACGTTGTTGGCCACCTCCGTGTAGCTGCAAGGGCCCGGGTCCCCGCGAGGGCGGTTTTCCCTCGGCAGCCGAGCCCGCTGCCCTGTCGCGAGTTCGAGCTCTGGTGTCCAGCACCCCCACCCCCCACCCAGACGGCAGTGCTCCTCTGCTCCGGGACTGTCCCAGCCACACGGCCGGGAGCCTATCATTTTCCCAATCCCTGCCCACGAGACAGCAGGCAGACCCCCCTGGGCTAGCATTCAAGGCTTTAGGGGGGCACAGATCTGAGTTCCCACTGCTACCCCCAGCTCTGGGACCTCAGGTTATCGAAACTGTTCCGGCCCCAAGCTCTCGCCTACAACACGGCGGTAACAACAGAACCCACATCACAAGGCGGGCGAGAGAGGGATGTGGTCTGTCACCTTCACGCCTTACCGGGCAATGTCGGCATCGAACGAAGAGACGGGGGGGTTGAGGCGCTGGTAGCGGCGAATGAACGAGTCCTTGTTGATCTCCCAGATCTCCCGGTACAGATCCCAGGTCTTGAGGTAGTTCTGCAGCAGGCTCGCATTGTTGGTCATGCCGCTGCTGATCTGGGCCTGGATCTTCTTGATGTCCTCGTCTCGCTCTTCAAGAGCCGGCACAATGCTTGTCACTCACTCCCAGCCCAGCGCAAGCTCCAGCCTGGGCCCCGGCTCCCAACCCCTCCTCTCCAACACCACTTCCCCAAAGAAATGCGGCTCAGCCGTGAGCACTCGAAAGCAGAGGGGGCGAGGACTGAGATGGGCGCCTCCTATCCTGCCCCCATCCCAAACTGTCCTTCCACATCTGCCCCCTCAGTCCCGAACGAACGCCTTCAGCGTGAGTCACCTGCCATCCACTCTCCCCACCACGCTTGCTCCCTTCCCCGGTCTGGTCCCCGACCTGTCCTTCCCAGCATCACGGAGATGACCGCCCCCCATGTCTGGAGACAGCCCTGGCCTCTCCTCCTGGCGCTGCCCATCCCGAAGTCTCTGATGGCTCTGGAACCCAGTGCTCTCCCCGCCACCCACTCACCCACAATGACGTGGATGGGGTCACGATGAAACTTGCGCCTGATGAGAATCTCGGGGAGGTGGCGGAAGACAGAGATGGTGGAGAAGAGGTGGTGGCCAATGTCATTGACCACGCCTGCCAGAGTCTGGAGAGTGGGTGAGAACTGCACCTGGGGCAGGGGGCACAGCGGAGAGGGCCTCAGCATGGCCGTGGAGGAGACTGGCCCTGGGACTGAGAGGGCCGGACCCCTGAGGGAGCCCTGGAGGCCGCAGGATGAACTCAACGCCAAGGGCCAAGTTTAAGGACGGAGGGAAACGGAAACGAGAGTGGGACAGTTTGGGAACATCAGGAGTAAAGGTCCCCACCTGCGCTACACCTCCCTGCACGTCGTTCTGCAAAGTGACCAGGACTCGGAAGAGGGGGTTGGGTGTGGTCTTCCCGTCCCCGTTGATGGCCTTGGACAGCTCCAGCAGCGACCACTTCACGTTGAGACGCAGGGCGTCCTCCAGCATGCGGTCCAGCCGGACCGTGTACAGCATCCACTGCTGCTGGATCTGGGGGCGCAGGAGGAAGGGGGACCTCAGGGCTGGGGGGGTGTTGGGGAGGAAGCCAGTGAAAGAGAGAGGTGGGCTGCGGAGCTCCGAAGGAAGAAGGTTTGAGGGACTGAAGGTTGGGTGAACCCAAGATGAGAGCAGGACGTGTGAGAAGCCCCCACACGGGTGGAAGGAAAGAACCAAGAGAAAGTTCTCATGGCCACGGGCAGGGCGGGGAGGGGCCTCGCGCAGCCACAGAGCCGAGCCCCAGGAGCCGCACCTCTGGGCTGTCGTTCTTGAAGACCTCGTAGGAGCTGGTCATGATGGCCACCACGTCCTGGTGCAGGCGCTGCAGCTTCTGCAGCACAGCCGCACGATGCTCCCGCTGGTCTTCCTCAAACTCCAGGTCCCGGTACACCCGTTTGCCGCTGATGCGCACCAGCAGCGTCTCGGAGATCTCCTGGGCTCGCCAGCCGATGGTCAGAGTGGAGGTCTTGAACTCGTTCACAATGGCCTGCACCTGCAGGCGGACCACACCCCCGGGGGGGCCTCGGTTTGGGAAGAGACCCTCTGGGCTCTGTGCTCACCTCCCACCTGTGCTCCAGCCAGAGCTGCTGACGTCGATAACGCGCGCGGACACACTTCGTGTCCTTCCCATACTCCCTGGGCTCCGTACGGACCGTCCACGCACCGGCCCCTCGGGTCAGCCGAGTCGAGTGGCCGGGACGCACCTTGCTGGCGTGTATGCGGCACTCCGTGATGAAGAAGGCGCTGGCCCCCTTCAAGGCCCAGTGCAGCTTCTTGAGTCCAGGGTGGATCTTCTTATCCAGGAATCGGATGCGCTCTTTGAAGAGGGCTTGCTCGTCGAGGGACAGCATGGCGATGATCCTGGGTAGGACAGGGGACCGGCAGCAGCTGGGACAAGCTCTGCAGGCCGCCCCCCGTGCCAGGAAACTCGGTGGGGCCATCTGGAGCTTTCCGAGCAAGCTTTCGCTTCCGCCTGCGGCGGAAACACTCTGCACTTGGTGCTGGCCACACACCAACCACGTGTGGCCGTGCCGCACCAGAAACGTGGCCTGTGCCCATGAGTGACTCAGCGGTAAGATTTCACATAATTCCAAGTAAGTAATTAAAACAGACACAGCCACACGCAACTGGGGGCCGCCATATCGGACGGTGTCGTTCTAGATGCCCCGAGGACACCGCTGGCTCCACCAGCGGACTTTACCTGGGCTGAGACCGGCACCCAACCCGGAGCAGAGCCTCGGTGCAGAGATAAGCACCAAGGGCTCCAGGCAGGGGACCCTGGTTCAGGACTGCTGACGCTTTCCGTGATCCTCATGCCCTCCCTGTGCGTTCCTAGAGAAGTGACCCGGCCCACAGTCTGCGTGGCCCCAGTGCCCTGCGGGGCTGGAGAGGACCTGGCGGGGGTGTTTTGGCTCTCTACCCTGAAGCTAGAAGACAGAAGTGCAAGGGACAGGAAAAACCGCAGGGCCTTGCGAGAGAGGAGGAGAAAGCATTTTTTGGGACGGTCAGACGTGAAGGAGAGATCCTGCAGGAGACAGGTGACATCAGGGGACAGATAAGGCGCACAGAAGGCCCCGCGGAGGGCAGTGGCCTCACCGGTTGTAGTCTCGGGCCACCAGCAACAGGTTTTCCCGGAGAACGCGCAGGTCCTCGGCGCGCTCCGCCACATTCGTCACATAGTGGGGCGTCTCAAAAAGCAGCCGCTCCCAGTAGTCGATCTCCACAAAGAGAATCAGCAGGGACCTCGGGGAGAAAGAGCGAGGCCGCTCACCGGACTGCTGCAGGGCCTGGCCGCGGCCCCAGGCGCAGAGACAGATGAGAAATGAAGCAGACCGTCCCGTGAAGAAGGCTGCGGGACTCCCTGCCAGACCGCCACAACAGCGGGGAGCGGGGTGCTGTGTGTTTAGGGCATGAGCCCTCGGAGGCAGACAGGGAGCGGAGGGGCCCAGGGGCAAGGAGCAGAGCGGACATCCTCAGCTGGGGACGGAGACGGCTAAGAGGCAACTCTGTCCACGCTGTGGGGCTCTCTGAGGCCCAGGCTGGCGGCTCCAAGTGTCTCAAGAGGGAAGGTTGGGAAAACAGCGCCCCACCTGTCCCCACCCCCACTCTGCACACTTAAGCAAGTGCCCTTGTCACCCCAGCAGAAGATGGAAGGCTTCTTGTCCGGAGAAACGTACAGAGACAGACCGACGGAGGGTCTTGGACTGGGGACCCCAGGCCCGGCTGAAGGAGGGGATGTACTAAGAGAAAGGGACATTTAGGGTCACGCGTACACTGAATGTTAAGACCCCCCCCCCAGGCTTCTTTTCCCACCCACTAACCGGGCTCAGGCAGCTGGACCAACACCCTCCAGAACGAGGCCCAGAGGACTGTTTTCCGTGGCCCCTGGCCAACTTGAGGGGTGAGCCCCAAAGACCGTCACCACAGGGGTCTCCTGCAAACAGCCCACAGTTGATGAGCCCCACGACCTGCTCAGCAGAGTTTCGGGTCCACTTTCCATCTCCCTGCTCTTGAAGATGGACGACCAAGGATCACAAAACATTGGTCTCTGTCCTTCTGAGCACAGAAGGCAGGAGCCAAAACAACCAAAGAGAAGAAAAGCAAATGCAAGGAGAAATGAGGGGACGGGGCCGCGCAGAAAGGAGTCAGAAAGGAGGCTGTCTGCACCAAGTAAGCCCGAACCGAAAAGGAGCATCCGTGACCCAAAACTCAGAAAAGCTCCTGGAAATTAGAGGAGAGCAGAACATTAACGAACAAACAAGCCCGTTAACAATGAAATCGACAGAAATCTCTCGGAAAGTAGAGAAAAAGACACAGAGATGGGAGAGGAATTTGCATGAAAAAAAGAACAGAAAACTCCTGAGTAGTAATCTTTATATTTATTACATGTTGGAAGGACCGTACCCAGGGCGGTTTCAGGTTGGGTATTAAAACAGATCTCAGCTGTTTCTTGTTCCTCTCTTGGGGGCAGTACCGGAGGAACCGGACTTACGCACGTGGCCCCCCCATCCAGTGAGCTCTCCCCCTTTCCTCCCGGCTGTCACGCCACCTCTGAGATCAGCCCCTCAGACACCCCCGCTCCTGAACCCCGCCATCTGTCACTTCTGTGGCCCTCCCGCCACTCCTCACCGGCTCCTTGGCGCAAGCCACTTGGTGGAACCCCAACCTGGTTCAGTCTGCTGCCACGCGCTCGCCCTGTGCGCCCATGCAGGGGGCCCAGCAGGGTGGGGCCACATCGATGAGCACCCCGAGGGCTCCCCAGGCTGCCCTCCATCCTGTTCTCAGGGCCACCGCCAGCAGCGCCTCCCCACTCTCTCGGATCCGTCCCTCCTCATCTTTGCGGAAAGCCCACCTCCTACACCCCAGGGAAACTCCACATACTTTTTGCTGTCAAACCCAAAGGCTGGGGACTTGAGTCCCACCCAAAGCTTCTGCCATTTAGGACAGAAGAGGCCCTCCCCCCACCCAAGGCCAAGGCCTCCTCCAGGGCTCTGCGTCCTGACATGGAAGATGGCAGCCCCTCCCGCTGTCCTCAGCCTGCAGTTCCTCCCATCAACAGTCAAGGAAGGCCAAGGTTCTACCATCTTGAAAAAAACAAACCAAACCCGGCCCCCCGGGACTCCGTAACCCCCTGCAGGCCCTGCGCCCCGCACTCCCATCTACCACGTACCTTCCACGCAGAGCTGTCATCGCGAACTCTGTGCCCTGAGCTGCCCCCTTCGCCTCCACAACAGCCCTCGTCAAGTCTCCCCAGGACACCTTGTCCCCAAGGTGAGTCCTCTCACCCTGGAAAGCTCCCTGCCCTGCCTGCCCGGGACGCACTCCATAGTTCCCCTCTTCTCGGCCTTGCGAGGCACTTGTGCTTCTGAATCTAGCATCCCACTACCACTACCACCCACTACCACCTCCTTGGGCTTTTAGAGGCAAAGCCAAGTTCAGAAACACTGCTTTCTCCAAGGCACCTGTGACCCTAGCACGATGCGAAATGGCAACTGGATATTGGCCTAAAGTTGATGGAGAGAGCGCGCGGCTCTTTCCACCCGTCCCAAAGAGCGAAGGCGCCGGGGAATTGCCGTCACGTGCGGGAGCGCCCCTCGTCGTGACTGCGGCGTCCGATCTCTCAAGCGAGGCCAGAACGCAGAACTAGTTTCCAATATAAAAACCAGTAACCAGTTAAACATTCTCAGGGAGGAAAAGAGATCCATGACCATTAAAACCATAAAAATAAAATACCCAAATTAACCAATTAACAAGTGATGTTTATATATAACATTTGAATGCAAATTTATATATGTATATATATATATAATGACATTTCTTGCTCATGGTCAATGTATATGGAAAAATGATTTATAGACATTTTATACGGATTTAAATACATTGAAAGAAAAACTGTTATTTTTGGGTAGAACGACTCAAACCTTAAAGATGTTCATTCTTCTTCAGTTAACCTATAAATTTAACCCAATCCTTATTCCTATAAAAATAGGAACAGAACTATTTTGGGCACTAAACAGATTGATTCCAAAGTTCTTACGGGAAATAAATATTAAAAATATCCCCCAAAAACTCGGCGAAGGGAGAGGAATGAGGTCAATAATTGAAGCGGTTTGGTTCCTCCACATGAACAGACAGACATACCAGCGCAGAAAAGCAAATCCCAAAATAGACACGACTCTCCGTGGGAATTTGTTATGTTATAAATGAGATCGGGTCAGCGGGCTAGCCATCTGGGATTAAAACACACAACCCAGCCGCATGTGCAGCTCCCTCCCTACATCAAACTAAGTTTCAAATATATCAGACATCTATACGTAATGAATAAAATCATGAAATGCCAGAAGAAAATATAGAATATTTTCAAAATTTAAAAAAAAAAAGGGCTTGACTGAAAAATCAGGTGATCTGTAAAATCGGTGTGGTTTCTTTTTTTATTGTTCTTTTTCTTTTGTCTTTTTTTCTTCTTTTCTTTCTTTTTTTTTAAGGAAAGTGTATTTTTTGATCACAGCCCAAAGCCCCCACAATCTGGAGGTGTTCTCACAAAAGTCCGTGTTCTGAATATTACTGAAATACTACTTGGAAGCACAATGAGAAGAAAATTCCAGAACATTCTGTGTCTGATCTACAGGCAACGGCTGAAATAACAGAAGAAATGATCTCGCATTTGAGGTGTTGCAAAGGGTCATAACTTCACCTTCCCTGGAGAGGAAACTCCCAGTGAGGGAAATTATTTTCAAGTGAACAGGCCTCTCTCACACGTGAGTGAACAGTGCATTACCAGGCGTGGAAGGAAACCCTCCAAAGAGAGAGAGAGGCCAAAGCCAGGGAAAATCACTTTCGCCCTAGGATTCCAAATCCAGTCAAACACCCAACAAGGGGAGGGCAGAAGACAACCGTGGCCAATCACATGAGAACTCAAAAGATTTCCCTGCCATGCACCATTTCTGAGAAAGCTACTGAGAAATGCACTCCACCAAAATGAGGGCCTAACCCAAGAAAGAGGAAGACAAGGGAGGCTCCAGGTGCCGGGGAAAGTTCCAGGCTGACTCCTTCGTAGCAGGCCTTGAAACCAACCAGCCCTACTGACTCAGGAGGAAAGGGAGTTCGAGCAGGGGATAGCTCTAAGAAAAACAGGAAGCCAGTCAGAGAGTGAGGACAAATGTGACGCGTCTGAGAGAATTAACGTCAGCAAACAGTGTGCTAACAAAAATAACAAGGAGATTATCGGTCCTGAAAACAGCAAACATCAGACGAGCCAAGGAAAGAAGCATCATCACCAGGAAATCCCTCCGTCCAGCCGCAAACGAGACTACCAAGGTCACGTTAAGCTAAGCACCAGATACAGACTTAACCCCAAACCTGGTGTGAGAGCTACGCCCGACGGAGAGTGGGGTCTGAGCATTTCTTCAGACTAGAGCCCCCGATCAGCACCACGGTCTCCCTGATCAGCACCGCGGCCAGCCCACGTGGGCAAGTGTGCTCCCTGGGACCCCACTCGAATTTCTCTTCATTTGGTCATTTTGGCAAGATCTGCAAAGTAACTGAAGGCCTGTCATCAGATTTTAACATGTTGGCCGCCAGGATGGACTTGATGTTGAGCTGAACTCAAACATCCTGGGAGGAGCTCTTTCCATGGGCTTGTGGCTCTGACGGGACCAGAAGTGTGTCACTGAATGTCCAGAATGCACATTGTATTTGACTGACAGATGAAAGCTCTTTTTTTAAAGACTTATTTATTTGAGAGAGGGAGGGAGCAAGCGAGCACGGGCACAGGCAGGAGCAGAGGGAGAGCAGTGGATTCTGCTGAGCGTGGAGCCCGACGCGGGGCTCGATCTCTCGACCCTGAGATCATGACCCGAACTGAAGTCAAGAGCTGGGTGCACGAGCCACCCAGGCACCCCAACAAATAAAGTTTCCTTTAAAAAACAAATCAGGGGCGCCTGGGTGCTCAGTGGGTTGAGCCTCTGCCTTCGGCTCAGGTCATGGTCTCAGGGACCTGGGATCGAGCCCCTGCATCGGGCTGTCTGCTCAGCGGGGAGCCTGCCTGCCCCTCTCTCTCTGCCCGCCTCTCTGCTTCCTTGTGATCTCTGTCTGTCAAATAAATAAATAAATAAATAATCTTAAAGAGAACAAATCAGTCTGGGAAATTATTTTGTAAGGTGTTTCCTCATTGATCCTCAGAGCCGTGGCTGGGCCACAGAGGCATGAAAGGGAAGCCCGCGGAGTTTAGGGTGACAGTCCGGAGTGAACTGACCCCACAGAGAAAGCCCCTATATGGGTGGGGGACAAGGAGGGAGTGCAGGCCCTACAGAAAGAAGACCGGCAGGCGTCCGTCCCCATGTCCCCTACCCTGCTGGGGGCGTGCGGCCGCACAGGGTGGCGTGGGACACAGGGACGGCACGGCTGTCCTCAGCCGGGGAAGAGACGACATCTGGAACATATTTGCACTACAGGCAGCCGGTGAAGCCGGTCTGGCCGTGGAACGTGGTAAAAGCCCGTTGGGACTTCAGAGCCCCAATGTTTGGGATAGAAGGTGGGATAAGAAAGCCCCTTGAGAGATAAAACAGACTCTCTCAGGACACTTGAAAAGCAAGCGTATTTCGAGATGTTATCGAGATCCCTGAGCACAGAAGAGTGAGCTGCTAAAGCCATCGGCACTTTGTACACGGACGCTCTTGGGTTTCTTTACAGGTGGGATGAGCCCAAGCTTGGCAGAGTCCTTCCCCGGGATCATGGGCTGGGTTTTGTTTGTCTGTCTGTTTTTTCCTTCCCCATACAGAAGCTACCGGGCAGAGGCAGCCTAATCTTGAAACCACAAAAATGTAAAGAAGCTTACGGCAGATCCTTCTAGTAAACAACCCCGGAGGGACAGAAACACTCCCCTGCAAGAAGCGTCTGGCCATTATTTGGGTTTCGCTTAAACCCGGGCCATAAATATTTGGCCCAGAGTTGCCTTGTTAGGCTGTGCTGTAAAGATTATGCAACTGGTGTGTCGAGTTATTTCACACGCTCCTTGACGGGAGACGGTCACAGCGGGCAGGCAAGTGCTCTCCTACGCCTCTCAAAGCTCCACAGGGATCCTGCCCCAACGTCCAGCAAATGCAGCAAATGCACCACGCTGCGGGGACAGGGCATGAGGTCCAGGCAGCCCGCTGGACGTCCTCCAGGACAGAATGCTCAGGAGCCGCGCAGACATGTGCAACCCTTGTAAGTCTGCCGGTTTGGAGTGGACTGAGCCACAGTACCAACCACGGCACACCCGGCACAGAATGGGACGCGCCCCTCCCCCACAGAATGGGACGCGCCCCTCCCCCACAGAATGGGACGCGCCCCTCCCCCACAGAATGGGACCCGCCCCTCCCCCACACCCGCGTGCAAGCGCAGGTGAACGTGAAAAAAGCCGGTTGCAGACATCAGGGTTACAGCCGGCTCCTGTCCTGTGTGCAGTGGGTAGTCTGGATTCTCTTCGATCCACAGGACCTCTGGGGAGCGGGACAGGAGCTGGAGTTTCACGGTTTCCTGTGTATACGTCCATGTCCTTTTTTTTTTTTTTTTTTACAGCGAGCAGGCACTATTTTTAGTTTAAATTTTAAAATACCCACTAAAGGTTTTGTTTTTTTTTTTTAAATCAAAGACAAACAAATGTACGAAGTAGGAGGGTAAAGAGGGGGGGAGGATAGACCAAACCACCAAGCGTGGTTATCATTGGGGAGACTTTCTTCTCTCTTCTACTTTCCTGCATTTTGCAAGTTTTCTAAAACCGTCCATACTTGTATGATGGGAAATTAATCATTTTGAAAACACTTTGGCATGCTATTTGCGTAGCTATCCACGCCTCTCGCTGGACTAGGCTCCCCAAGAAACTAGTGACGCAGACTCCTTGGAGAGAAACTGAGTCACAGCCGGGTAGCCCGACTGTCCCCCTCTACCCTGGTGTAACTTTGGAGTTCTGTAACATGGGCCTTAGATCACCCCTTGTAAAAGGTTAAAACTGTTTAAAATTACCATTATTTTTTTAAATGATGATACAGAGCATTTACAGAGGGATCCTATCAGCTTGCCAAATCTGCTGGGAACGTCCTTGGGTTCCCGCAGCTTTTCGAGGCAGTTCCTTTGGAGGGGAATCGGGCTCGTGGACTGTTTGGGCTGCGTGAGGACTTCCACACACGCCATCACGCCTCGTGACAAGCTCAGAGAAGGATTTTTTGATAAAGAAGGATAAGCATAAGGAAACGGCTTAGAGGACTTCCGCGGCTGCCACCCGAGGTCACAAGGCGAGGCCTGAAGACCCCAGGGTTCAGACTCAGCGGGAGGACTGGGAGGAGGCACAGGCCACCCCAGGCCACCTCTCAGCCCGCCGGTGGCTGACGGTGACACGCTTCACCTCTTGCTGGACCTCTGTCTCCTTCAACTTAAGATGTAAACGCGGACGGATGGTGCTAACCGTTCTGTCGCTGGGACACAACCCTCTGATTCCGGAGGAGCAAGGCAGCTTCTGGGCTGTGCACGTTCATGTCAGTGTCACTGCAAGCCCGTCCGTCCGTCCGTCCGTCTGTCCCGGCAGCATTCCAAGCACAGCACCTTGGGAAGCACCCCGCTCGGCGGGACAACATGTCTTGCACAATGTCCCAGCGAGGGTAATATAATACCGGCCTCGTCTTCTGTCCCCCCAAACTCAGAGTGTTGACTTACGAAGCCGTTGGGACGGGCTGCAGCTTGGCCATCCCTCCAGAACCCGCGGGCCTTGTCCAGGCCACTCTCCGACACACCACCCGGCCAAGGATGGACCTCCGCCCTCCCACGTCTCTGTCCTCCTCACAAAGGCCTCCGCCTCCCCTGACATGCGGCACTGCTCCCGCACCCCGGTCCCCCCACCATGACGTGTCCTCTCGCCCTGGTGCCCCCTGTCCCCTGGCCTCCATCTCCCCCCAGGCCTTTTCTAGCAAAGCCCCTTCTGCCCGGGCCCAGCAGATCAGGACGGCCTAGGAGTCGAAGCCAACACAACGAGCCTGGGAGCCCGGGAGGCAGCTCGTCTTCAGGGCCCGGCTGATGACGACGGAGAGCCAAAAGCAATCAAGCGGAAAGTGATTTCCTTCCAATTAGGAAAAACTGTCACCAGACGGCGTGCAATCTCTGCAGACAGATGTCTTACAGAGCGCCTTCCTGGTTTTCTCTTCTGCATCTCACAGGGAGCGGAAGCGCGGCCCAGGGCCAGGGCTCTGCCATCCGCACACTCCCGGCGCCTACCTCGGGTCCCAGCGTAGGGAAGGCCCTCGCAGCCCAAATACGGGAATCAGTCACGCAGTAAGGGACTGGAACCTGAAAATGTCCCACCTGGAAAGCTGTGGGAGACCGGGTGACCCGCCAGCCCCGCCAGGTCCTCGCCTGTGGCCGGGGTGACTTAGCTGGGCCGCGGAGGCCATCTAGTGGCCGCACACCTACATCACGGGGCCGGTGAGTCCCCGGGATGGGTTATTTTGGAGAACCAAGGGCGGAATCAGAGGCGGACGGTGGTGTTCCCTGTGCTGAAACCAGAAGGGACGTGGAACCAAGAGACGGGAGTTGCGCTCTGGGGCGATCAGGGGACGCGCTCAGTGGGACAAGGAGTCCCACTGGGTCTCATACTTGTCAAAGTTGACGTCCAGCATGCCGGGCTTCTCCTGGCTGACTCGTAACAGCGGCGTGTCCAGCCGCCGGATGCAGTCCTTGTCCACCGTTAGCGTCCAGTCTTGGAAGGTTTTCCGGACCAGTTCGTCGATGGCCTGAACCATCTGCTGGTAGGTGTGCGCGCTCTCCTCTCCGCTTCCGATGTGGGGCAGGAAGTGAGCACTGGAAAGACACTGAGGGGAGGGACAACGGGTGGCCGGAGCCCATGAGCCCCCGTCCCCCGCCGTCCGGTCTCCCACACCACGCACCCACCAGGCCTGCGGCTTGCCGGGGAGGCCCGCTCTGACCACTCGGGGGGATCGCGGGGCCATACAGCAGGGTGAGAGGAGGACACCAGGGCGCGAGAGACAGGGAGTCAGCAGCATGAAGGGAAGCAGAGGTTCAGCTCAGTAAAAGTTGGCAAAGAAAGGACATTACAGGACGTGAGGGTTGGAGAGGGACGAGGCTGAAATCCAGTGTGAGCCCTTGGTCACCACGGTCCAAGCTCAGACACCGGGAAGAAACTTTATTCCCACCCAGAACCAATTACACGACGCCAGGCCCCTCAGTAGCCTGCAAACTACATTCCCCAAAAGGCCCTTCAGAGGCATTTTCTCCTGTTTCCCTGTGCGGTTCTTCTAGCAGGACAAGGCTCTCTGGACTGTGGGCTTGTACGTACTCCTCTGGGTGGCCCAGCTTCCTGGAGGCCGACCCTGCTCCTCCTCCCGGCCTCGATGGCCAATGCCTGCCATGACCCGTGTCCAACACGGAGCCTCGGAAGCCGTGGCCCCCTCCCCGCCGGCACTGGGGCTCCCCCCGCGCCCCGCCCCTCGGGAAGACTCTGGAGGAAACTCCCAGGGGGGGCCCCCACGCCCCGCCCCTGTGGGCCTGTGGTGCAGTGCACGACCTCCACGGGGGCTCCCCGAGCGCTCACGTTCATGACCCTGTCGATGCGATGCCTCAGGATCCGCATCCAGTACGCCTGCCCCGAGTACTGGGCCCTGTAGGGCTCCAGGTACAGCCACTTCTTGTTCAGCTCGCGGTTCACCAGGGCCAGCTCGCTGTTGAACAGCATGTAGAGATCCACGGCCTTCTTGTCATACGTGCGCTTGATGGCCTGAGGAAGGGGAGGGGCCTGACCACGCGACCTGGGGGTCCCACCCCCTCCCCAGGCCGCCCAAAGAGGCGCCACTCCCTAGCCATCAGGAAGGGGACACGCGGGGAGCAGAGGACGCGGGGAAGGGCATGAAGGGAGCTGGGACTGAAGGGCGCCCCGGGGAGCGGGCGGAGGCGGCGGGGGCGGGGCCGGGAGGGCGGTGGCACCTCCCGCGTGGCCAGCCTGTGGAAGGTGTCCAGCAGCAGCACTCCCTGCTCCACGTCCCGGACTAACTCAAAGGCAGAGGTGATGAGGTTCTGAGTCATCACCTCCAGGTCCTTGACGCCGTTACGAAACCTGCACGGGCGGAGGAGTGTGGGGACGGGCGGCACCGCTGCAGGCCCCAAATAAGAATCCCGGGTGCCCGGCGCCGAGGGCGGCCCCCCCACCCCGTGCCAGGCCACCGAGCGTTAGGTGCGTTCATCGTCTGCGCCCCAGAATGACTCAGTGTCACGGCTTCCGTCGCTGGCTTTGTTTAGACGAGGCGACGGGCCTAACGGAGGGACGGGCTGCCCGGAGGCACCTAGCCAGCGCGCAGCCCAGGGGGACTCCAGCCCGGACCCTGCATCTGAGCGGCAGCTCCTTTCTGCCCGGCTCTGCCACCTCCACGCACTGCTCGGCACTCGCCCCCCTGCCTCCCTCCCTGCGCCCCTGCCCAGCCACCCGGGCCCCCCCACCTATTGTAGTCCTCGTGCCAGGACGTGTTCTTCACGTCCAGGATGCCCCCGCGGACAGCCCGCAGCATATTGAGATACTTGTGAA
Organism: Mellivora capensis; assembly: GCA_004024625.1. Classification (NCBI taxonomy): domain Eukaryota; kingdom Metazoa; phylum Chordata; class Mammalia; order Carnivora; family Mustelidae; genus Mellivora; species Mellivora capensis. The sequence goes on from PISX010005271.1 coordinate 50,386, forward strand.
AGATGTCCTCGATCTCCAGCAAGTTCCGCGTGATCTGGGGCCCCTGGGCACCAAAGAAGCAGGGGAGCGGAGCCTGCTGGCCGTCCTCCCAGCGCGCAAAGTGGTACTGGCAGTCACACACCTGAAACGAGGCCCACATGAGGGGGACGCTGCTCCCTTTTCTGACCTTGTCGGGCCTGTGTGCTCCGGCCGGCTTGGAGTGTCTAAAACATCAGGGATGGGGCGCCAGGGGGGCTCAGGGGGTTAAGCCTCTGCCTTCGGCTCAGGTCATCATCTCAGGGTCCTGGGATCAAGCCCCACATCGGGCTCTCTGCTCCACGGGGAGCCTGCTTCTCTGCCTGCCTCCCTGCCTACTTGTGATCTCTGTCAAATAAATAAATAAAATCTTTTAAAAAATAAAAAATAAAACACCAGGGAAGACCACCAGGAGCAAGGAGCTGCGGGAGGAGCTTTGGCCGACGAATGAGCGGCGAGATACCAGGGCCCTGAGACCGGCAACAGTCTACACAGTTCAGGGAAAGAGCCTGCGGGGCCTGCGCCCCTCCCACCCAGCCCCTGGCCGGGTCCAGAGTCCCCTGCGACTCTGCTCTGCCACCCCGAAGGTCTGCCCACCTCAGTGAGGTCCTTGCAGCGCTGCACGAAGGCGTCCACCTGGGCGAATATACTGGTCTGATCCAGCACCCAGCCCCGGCTGGAGAACCTGTGTTCGCAGAAAGACGAATGCAGGAGGAGGGACGCCAGGGACCAGCCTCCCTAGGCAAAGCTAGAACCAGGAGGGGGGGGGCGGGGAGGGGCTTGGAAAAAGGGACCCCGAGATGCAGCTCTCCTGCAGAACTGAGGAAGAAAAGCAAGATGAGCAGACAAGGCATCTCCATTCGGGAAGAAGTTTTGCACGTGATGGAATTTCAGGGAGGACGGTTATGAGAAGCAGCAGAACGGAGGGCCGGCAGCTAGGACAGCTGTACCCAGAGAAGAAACGGGGACCAGGTCTAGGGAAGCGGAATCTGTAGGCTTTTGAAAAGTGCAAGGGAGAGGGGTCACCTCGGGCCTCAGGAGGAACCGTGGGGGTAAGAGACGGGGCCAGGGCGGGCGGGGACCACGCCTCACTGGGTATGCATCTGCACGGCCCGCAGGTAGTGATCTTTCCAGGCCTGACAGCAGGTGATGCAGCCCTGCAGGTCCTCCCTGCTGGAAGTGACGTAGCCCTCAAAGATGCGGTCCAGAGAGATGGCGTGGCAGCACAAGCGAATGATCTCGTTGCTCATCTGCAGGAGGGGCCGACAGCCTCCGCTCGCAGCCCGAGCCAGCCTCAGGCCTTGGGTGTCAGCCTCCCAGGCTTGATTGCGCTCCTGATACCCAGCGGGCGTGGGCCGGGGTGGGGGGGTGGGGAGGACCCCTTGGGGCTCTACCTGCACCCCCCAACTCAGCCCAGCTCACTTCCCAGCAAGCACTCAGCCTGGGGTCCATCCTCCCCACCTCCCCCACTGTGCTTCCCCCCTTCTCAAAGGGGGAAGTCTTCCCCGCCTTGGCTACCCCATCCCGAAGCCAGCTGTGCGGCCCAGGCCCCAACCCGGAGCACGCTAGGGTGGGAGGAGCAGGCAGAAGCCCGTGTCTCTGTCTGACCCCGAGCACTCACCATATGCTCCCTACTGCCTGAATCCTGGGTCTCCAGCAAATCTGCTCCTGCCCACCACCCCCCCACGCACGCACACACCTTCCGGAAGAGGGAGGTTAGCCTCTCCCGCGTGTTGTAATGCGGAGAGTTGACCCAGATGATGCGGATGAGACTGATGAGCTTGGGGAGTTTACTGCAGATGTCCCTGGGCCGCATGTAGGCCAGCTCCTGGTAGGGCTCCTTCAGGATCGACAGAAATGTCAGGTTCGACTGTGCTTGCCGGGAGCCATCCTGGTGGTGAAGAAGGACGGGGAGAGCAGACTTGGCCGTCAGCAAGAACCGGTTCAAAGCAAGCACCCCTGACCTGGGGGCGGGGGCGGGGGGGCCCTGTCCTGAGCGGCCTCTCTCAAAACCTAGGAGGGAGCATCTCAGCCGGACTGGGGGACCCAGCTGCCCGCCCTCACGCGCGTGCGAGTTCCCACCACGGTGACCTTGTGACTCTTGTCATGGTGAGTCTGTCCCCCCGTTAGACCCCGTTAGCTCGGACTTTGTGTCCACTCCTCCGGTTCCCCAGCCGATGTCACAACCCCACACGAGGTCTGTACTCACCAGCACCCCTGCTCACCCCGTTTCACCCAGCCCCCTTCACCACCCTGTTCTCCACCAGGCTTCTAGACTTCTCCACCTGCTGTGGCTCAGCTCCCTTACCCCCGAGCGCCATATCCCGCCGGGGGAGGGAAGCCCTCCACGCCCGCAGAGCACGCTGCCTGCTGCTGTCCCCGGCACTAACATAATCAGCTCGTCGTACTTCATTGGATTTATTTTTTTGTTGATATCTTATATGATGATGTGCCAATCAATTCTTTTTTTTTTAAGATTCCATCTATTCATTTGACAGAGAGAGAGAGAGGGAAAGCAGAAGCAGGGGAGCAGCAGAGGGAGAGGGAGAAGCAGGCTGTCTGCCAAGCAGCGAGCCCGATGTGGGCCTCGATCCCAGGACCCCAGGATCATGACCCGAGCCAAAGACAGACACCCAACCGACTGAGCCCCCCAGGCGCCCCTCGAATCTGTGTTTTGTGTATTTATCTTACAATTCTCTTGGCTGACCACTGTGGGGTCCTCTTTGACCCCACGCCATCTGGGGGTCCTGCTTTGTGCAAGCCTGGTTTTCTGAGCCGGACTGTAGGGGCTGGGCTCACGGAGGATGCTCCGTGCTGGCTGGAGTCTCCCCAATACTCTGTGAGCTCCCTGGGACCCTGAGTCCCACCACGTTTGTACTCTCCCCAAGTGCAAGTCCAAACACTGTAGGGCCCACCTCTACTGTGGGGAATTCCGCTGGCTCGCTCTGCTTGCACCATCCCCACCGCGCTAACCCTCCGGCCTTGGGCCCGCTCACGCACCTGGATCTGCTGGGCCAGCTTCATAAAGGGCGCCAGGTAGGAGGACTTGGCAAGACGCAGGATGGATTCGATGTGCTTCACGCCGCCCTTCACCAGCTGCTTACTGATGCCGGACAGATCCATGCACCGGTTGCGCCAGAACTCAATCTCCTCCAGCGGACCTAAATTTTCTCCCGTCTCCACAGACTCCTGGGCGCTGAGCACCTCCTTTATCTGCCGGGTCCAGTGGATCATGGAGGCTGCGGGGGAGAGTGCAAGACCCCGTGGACTTCTCTGTGCTGCCCCCCAGTCGTGTCCTTCCCTCTGCCACCGACGCAGCCCTCCCAGCCCGGCCCCTTTCTCTGCGTCGGCCCCTCTCCCCTCCCCGAGCACCCGCGACACACTGGCACTGCCGGCCACTCACTCTCCAGCCGCTGTACCAGCTCCTTGTCCTTCACCACCACCTCGGGCGCCACGTTCATGGCCTCCGCAGGAATATAGAGCACAGTGTGCCCCTCCAGCTTGTACCGAGTATCTAAGGACAGGAGAGCACCGTGGAAGTCCACGGAGGGGATGAGTTCATGCCACCCCAGCCGCGATCACAGCTCATGGACTGGAGCCCCGCTAGGACGGTGGATTTCAGGAGACCAGCCAAAAGAAACAAACGACAACTCAGCATTTTTCAGGGCCGGGGTTGGGGGGGGCTGTCAAGAGGGGAAAATGACAGAAGGCAAGAGGGAACCCTCACTGAGGTAAAATAAGAGATGATCGCAAAATAAGGTCAAAGAGCTGCACCACGCCCTCCACCCAGGACACCCCCCGCCCCCCGCTGCCTGCATCTCCCCTTACCCCACTGGTACTCTTGGAAATATCCAGCTCTACTTTTGGGCAGGTCTGGCCCACTTTCTACAGCAGAAAACTGCATCCGTGCTGGAAGGCAGGTTCTGCTCCCTGACCCACTCATTCAACAAGCACATACGGGTGCCTTCTCCGCGCCACGGCGCACGGGTCCCCGGGATGACGCTCCCACCCGCCTCCTTCGCCCTCCTGTCGGTGCGACACTGGAGAGAAACGAGGCCCTCGAGGTCTTCTGCTCACCTGTCAGGCAGGCCAAGAATCTGTGCAGATGAGAAGCAAAATGATTCCGGATGCTCTCGGGCCAGGTCGTGTTTGTAAAGATCTGGGGGGCAAAGACCCCACTGAGCAGCCGCAGGAGGGCTGGGATGTAGGAGCCCCGCACGGTCCCAAACTGCACAGTGGCCTCAAAGTTCTCCGGGGTAATGGGAACCGGTGCGCAGCGAGTGAAGTAGACAATCTGGTTCTGGGTCTGCACGGAAGACAGTAGGCGGGAGATCGGTCTCCGGCCCCCGCATGGCACCCAGGGGAATCTGGGGCGCCCGTCGGGAGCGCCTGGCTGAGTCTTTCATCACATCCCTTTAGCCTATCCTGATCCTTCGCCAAATAGAGCGCGAGGGGCTGCCTGTTTCTTTCGGGGACACAGCAGAGTCCATACCTAGACCAGCGGGGAGGAAATGCAGAGGGCGCGCCTGGAAGGTAGGGACTGTGTGTTCTGCCCTGCTTGACTCCAGAACCTGGCACGGTTGACTGGGACATGTTAGATGCTCAGTGAATGTTGGGCGGGTTGGATGGAAGGAAAGGGATAGAAGGGAGGAAGCCCTTTTAGCCATAGGAAGGGCGGGAACGAGAGAGAAAGGAGGTCAGAGGCCGCTGTCCAGGGTCTCCCATTTCGGCGGCACATTCCTGCTGCCCAATTTCTCATTCACCCTTCGGTCTGGTTTCTGGTGACTTTGTGTGGCTGATGCTGGTGTTCACATTCAGACACGGTGTGACCTTCCTGTTATCCCCTTAAAGTTTCTGACTTCTACATGCCTAGAAAGGCCATTCCTCCTGAAGATCAGATTCACTTCTCATGTGTGCCTGCTTTTGTACCGCTTCTTTATAATTTATGTGATTTTTAATAATGAAAATAAAGCACAAAGAAGAAATTTAATAATCACCCATCTTCCTACTACCCAGAGTTAAATTTTGGCATTTCGAGTTGGGTTTTTTTTTTAAAGCTTAACACCATTATTTCTGTTAAAATGATATACATATGTAATGCCATATGATTTTACTCATGGGTGGTATTTAAGAAACAAAACAAACGAGGGAAGGGAAAAAAGTGTGAGAGAGAAACCAAGAAACAGACTCTTGGGGCGCCTGGCCAGCTCGGTGAGAGGAGCAGACAAGTCTTGGTCTCAGGGTCGTGAGTTCGAGCCCCACACTGGGTGTAGAGAGTACTCAAAAATAAAATTTTTTTTAATTTTTTTGTAAAGATTTTATTTATTTATTTGACAGAGAGAGAGAGATCACAAGTAGGCAGAGAGGCAGGCGGAGAGAGGGGGGGAACCAGGCTCCCTGCTGAGCAGAGAGCCCGATGCGGGGCTCGACCCCAGGACCCCGAGATCATGACCTGAGCCGAAGGCAGTGGCCTAATCCACTGAGCCACCCAGGTGCCCCTCAAAAATAAAAGTTTTAAAGCCTTAGTGTTTAGGGGCACCTGGGTGGCTCAGTTGTTAAGCGTCTGCCTTCAACTCAGGGTCATGATCCCAAAGTCCTGGGATCGAGCCCTTCATCGGGCTCCCTGCTTCAGCGGGAAGCCTCCTTCTCCCTCTCCCACTCCCCCTGCTTGTGTTCCCTCTCTCACTGTGTCTCTCTCTGCCAAATAAATAAATAAAATCTTTTAAAAAAAGAAAGGTGGAATAAAGCCTTAGCATTTAAAAATGAAGCATTAGGGGTGCCTGGGAGGCTCAGACGTTAGGCATCTGCCTTCGGCTCAAGTCATGATCCCAAAATCCTCGGATCGAGCCCCTCATCAGGCTCCCTGCTCAGCGGGGAGCCTGCTTCTCCCTCTCCCACTCCCCCTGCTTGTGTTTCCTTTCTTGTTGTGCCTCTCTGTCAAATAAATAAAATCTTTAAAAATAAAAATAAATAAAAATGAAACCTTGTCATTTAAAAAATGACGTACATATATTATAAATAACTGAAACACAGAAGAGTATGACAGCTAAAATTCCACCACCCGGACACAATGCTGTTCGCTTTACAGAAAATGTTGTTCTAGACATCTTTCTACAGACCGACACGTACAGAACAAATTAAAGGTCATTGCAGAATAGGATCGTGCTATTTTTTACTAAAAGTATTAGATTTAGGGATGCCTGGGTGGCTCAGTGGGTTAAGCCTCCGTCTTTAGCTCAGGTCATGATCTCAGGGTCCTGGGATCGAGCCCCGCATCAGGCTCCCGACTCAGCGGAAAGCCTGCTTCCTCCTCTCTCTCTGCCTGCCTGTGATCTCTGTCAGATAAATAAATAAAATCTTTAAAAAATAAATAAATAGGGACGCCTGGGTGGCTCAGTTGGTTAGGCGGCTGCCTTCGGCTCGGGTCATGATCCCAGCGTCCTGGGATCGAGTCCCACATCGGGCTCCTTGCTCGGCAGGGAGCCTGCTTCTCCCTCTGCCTCTGCCTGCCACTCTGTCTGCCTGTGCTCGCTCACGCTCTCTCTCCGACAAATAAATACATTTAAAAAATAAAAATAAATAAATAAATAAATAAAAGTATTAGATTTAGGATGCCTGGGTGGCTCAGTTGGTTAAGCAGCTGCCTTCAGCTCAGGTCATGATCGCGGAGTCCCAGGATCGAGTCCCGCATCGGGCTACCAGCTTCTGGAAGTCTGCTTCTCCCTCTGACATTCTCCCCTTTCATGCTCTCTCTCTCACCCTCTATCTCTCTCTCAAGTAAATAAAATGGTTTTTTTTTAATATTACATTTAATTTTACTTGGATTTTTTTTCCTTTCTTTTTAAGATTGTATTTCTTTATTTGACAGAGAGCGAGCGTCCACGAGGAGGGGGAGCGGCAGGCAGAGGCAGAGGGAGCAGTAGACTCCCCATTGAGAGGGGAGCCCAGTGTGGGACTCGATCCCAGGACCCTGAGCCAAAGGCAGACGCTCGGCCAAGTGAGCCACCCGGGCGTCCCTACTTGGACTTAATAGAATAAAGACTCCGGTATGAATAAAACACAGGCATCACCGAGCTTCAATAAGTGTTTCTTCACCAGCGAGAGAGACTTCTTTCTGAAAGACCTCTTTTTTTTTTTTTTTTAAGATTTATTTATTGGACAAAGATCAGAAGTAGGCAGAGAGGCAGGTGGCGGGGTGGGGGGCATGGGCTCCCCGCCGAGCAGAGAGCCTGATGCGGGGCTCCATCCCAGGATCCCGAGATCATGACCTGAGCCGAAGGCAAAGGCTTAACCCCCTGAGCCACCCAGGCGCCCCTGAAAGACCTTTTTTAAAATCATATGAGATTAAAAATATTGAGGTTCAGGGGCACCTGGATGGCTCAATCGGTTTGAGCATCTAACCCTTCCTTGGTTTTAGCTCAGGTCACGAGCTCAGGGTCATGAGATCTAGCTGCGTAGTGGGGTCTGCACTCCGCCCAGAGTCCGCTTCTTCCCCTCTGCCCCTCCCCCTACTCGCACACTCTGAATAAGTAAATAAAAACCTTTAAGAATTTTTGAGGTTCATTTTCCACTGCCTTTCAACGTGAGGTCCTAGTGACTGGCTGCTTTGAGAAAGGATGACACCAGCAGCTCACCCCAGGTCTCCTGCTCAGCCCTGCTCTGTGCCTGTTATTTTGCTATATTTACCCCCTCCAGCGGCGGCATTTACATGCCACAGCATAACCGCATTTATGGTCATTTAGTATCGGCGTTTACTTAAATGAATTGAATGCTCGTAGATTTCTCTATTCCCGAGTTCTTCATTTGGTTCTTTTTTTTTAGATTTTATTTTTAAGTCGTCTCTCCACCCAACGTGGGGCTCGAACTCACAACCCGGAGATAAAGAGTTGCGCAATCTTCCAAGGGAGCTGGGCAGCCCCCATCCCCCCACCCCCGTTTGGTTCATGGCTGAATGGACTAGATTTCCACTGATTACTTCATTTCTGTTTTATAGGGCAGGGTTCTTTCAAGGTTGAAAATGACGACATGTTTGTTGCCTTCGTATCCGACCACCCCGGCTGGGAATGAAAAGGTCGGGGGCCCACTGCCCCTCCTGGAGAACTCCGCGAGGCTGTTCTTCCGGGAGATCAGAGAAGTCTGCCACCAGCCTCCTCTAGGCAGACCGTTTGCGTTTTTGACTAGAGGGCTAAATAATTCCTTCCCACATTTTTATTTTGAAAACAATTCCAACTCACAGAAAAATTGCAAGAAGAGTGCGGTGAACGTGCCCATCATCTGGATGCACTGACTTCACGTTTTGCCCCACGTGTGCTCCAGGGCAACTCCCTTACTCTCTCCCTCTCCCCACCGAGGTATCTGAGAGTGAGGTGCTGTGCCACGCTGCACCCTTAAATACATCAGCACGTGGCCCCCCGAAATGAGGATCTTCTCCAACATACCCAAACACTGTCATTGCCACACTCAGAAAATTAAACTTCCTATAATGCCTTACACGATACCAGATATACTCAGCTCTCCCAGCGGTCCAAATAATGTCGTCTCCAGCTGTCCCCTGCCACCCTGGACCCAACCCAGTATCGCACGTGGTCATCTGTCCTCGGTCCCCTCGAATTCTGCAGTCCTCGAGCCTTTGTCTTTCCTCCGTGGCATTGATCTTTCCAACGGTCCAGGCTGGTTGTTTTCCAAAATGTCCCTCGATTTGGATTCCTCTGATTGTTCCCTCATTATTCGATTCAAGTTGCATATTCTTGGCAGGAATGCCACGTTGGTGATATTCCTAAAGAATTAATTTCCTTGGAGTTTAGCGCTTGCCTAAGATGTGTGTTGGCATGACACGTCGCAAAACAAATTTTGCAGAAGCAAGTACCTGCTTTCAAGTCTCGGATTCACCTCCTCCTGCGGGTCTGGGACATTCTTTGTATCTTACCTTGCAACTTACATTGTTTCCTTCCTCAGCGCGCCTTATTAGATCACCCTGTCTCAGTAAGTTTTCCCTAATTATGTTGTCATTGGCTTTCTCTTCCAGGCGCCCTGTAATTATCTCCAGCCTCCCTTCTGCAGCAACTCACACTCGCAGCAACAGCCGGTCAGTGCCTTGCTGTTTCTAACCCACGAGTTTGCGAGCATGCAGCTTTATTTCCTAAGATTTGCAATCTCCTTTTTATCTCTCATGTGGCAGCATTTTGTCTCTCGGTGTTTGAAAAATGGAATTCACGATCTTAGTAAGTCATACTGGAACCTGGTGCTGCTGGATTTCCTTCTGCTCCCCTGTTCTCCTCTGCCTGCTTTGTTCCACGTTGTTGCCCTCGATGTAATACGTTTCCAGTTGCCATGTAATTGCTGTCCTCATGCCTGAGCAGCTCGGCGAATCCGTCCTTTCTGCTCTGAGTCCGGTGGGTGACTCCTCCATGTCCCGCTCTGAGAGCCCAGTTCCTTCTCCCCCCTCAAAGTGAAAGGGAAAGGACTGGGTGTTTTACGTCCTGTTCACTTCTCTCCAGCCTAAGAGAACTGCATGAGGGCACGGGCAGGGGGTTAAGGCTCATCTCAGACAGTGTAAAATCTTTGTTAAAAATACCTGGGCTCCTTCTCCCTTTCCAGATTTTGCTCAAAGTCCAGCTAAAGTTCCCATCTTGCTGGGGGTCCACCATTTCCGTGGGGAGGACAGTGTCCCTAACTCAGTGCACAGACCTTTCATTGGTCACCCCCTTTTTAAGTTGATTAGATTAGATCACACTTCTTCTCTACTCTTGGGTGTGTCCTTCTTCTCTTTCTCTTTCCTCTTCCTCCTCTTCATCTTCCAACTCCTTCTCTTCTTCTTCTGGTTTTATTTCTTACCCATTTTATCAAGAGTAATAATTTTTTAAGGAAGTTTCAATTGGCCGTCTTATCCCAAAAATACATGCAGAAGTCCATGATATTAAGTATATCCCAGCACACCAAATAAATTTTCTTCAGCTTCATTAAGGCATAACTGACAGGCAAAAAGCTGTATATACTTAAGGGGTACAACTTGATGTTTTGATATACATAAACATTGTGAAAGGATCACCACAATCGAGCTAATTCATATATCCAGCATTTCACGAGGTCCCATTGTTTTCCTGTGTGTGTGCGTGCGTGTGCGTGTGTGTGCGTGTGCGTGTGTGTGTGCAGTGAGAACACTTAAGTTTCACCCTCTTAGTAAACATCATGTATAACACAGTATTATTTTTCCCCTAGATTCCACATATAAGCGAGATCCTACAGCATTTGTCCTTCTGACTTATTTCACCTAGCATAACGGCCTCGAGTTCCATCCAGGTTGTTGCAAATGGCAAGATTTCCCTTCTCGTTGCCGAATAGTATTCCACTGTGTGTGGACAGAATTTTGTTCATCCTTCCATCCATCGACAGACACTCGGGCTGTCCCCATGCCTTGGCTGTTGTGAATAGCGCCACAGTGAACTTCTCGAGGCAGTCATTTCATTTCCTCTGGCCATGTACCCGAGGTGGATTGCTGGATCATAGGGTGGTTCTATTTTTAATTTTTTTAGGAATGTCCACACCATACTCCATAGTGACAGCACCAGCTCACAATCCCTCCAACAGTGCACGAGGGTTCCTCCTTCTCCGCATCTTCTCCGTCATGCGTTCTCTCTTGTCTTTTTGATGCCAGCCATTCTAACAGGTGTGAGATGGCATCTCGCTGTGATTTTGATTTGCATTTCCCTGATGAGTGATCTGGAACGCTTTCTCCAATACCCGTTGACCATTTCTGTGTCTTCTTCGAAAAAAATGTCCCTTCAATCCCTCTGCTCATTTTTTGATCAGATTGTTTGCTCTTTTTGCCACTGAGTTGTAGGAGTTTTTTTTTTAAATATATATTTTGGATATTAACCTCTTACCAGAGCTAGGATTCGTACATATTTTCTCCCATGCCTTATGTTGCCTTTCCATTTTGTGGATGGAGGAAGCCTTGCTAGGCAGAAACTTTTTGATTTGATGTGGTCCCACTTGCTTGGTTTTGCTTGGTTGCCTTTGGTTTTGGTGTCAGAAATTCCACGCCCTCTGACCAACATCTCCTTGTTTCCCCCTCACCCCAGCTAAATAGATTTTTAATGGAAAACTTTGTTTTCCAAATCTCCCAGTCCTATTCATTGAATAATCCATTCTTCCCCACAGATTTTTTAATGGAATTTTTATAGAAAATGCTTACATATATGCATCTATACTTTGTGTCTTTAATGTTGTACATATGATATATATTCCTGGCCCAGGACAACTCTGTTTTATTTTTATTTTATCTTATGTTAATTTTATTTTATTCTATGGAGGCTCCATGCCCAACACAGGGCTTGAACTCATGACCCTGAGATGGACTCACATGTTCCACCAACTGAGCCTGCTGGGCGTCCCAACTCTGTTTTAATCACTACAGTTAAATACGAGATTTCCATATTCACAGCTCTCCTTCAGCACTTTCCTTCTTCATCGTGTTCTTTTGTCCTTTTCCTGCATTTTTCTGGATGTATCTTAAAATCTTCACACAAGAGATCTGGGGACTGTGGCACTTTGATTGGAGTTGCGTTAAAATGGTGCATTTGTTTGGATGGAATGATCTTTATAATCAAGATTCCCACTTAGAAACAGGATATGGCTCACTGGGTAGTCAGATTTTCTGACAAGGCCTGCAACACAGTTGCTTTCTTTCATATAAATCCTACACATTTTTGCAAATTTTTGTTCCTTTTATGAATGGGATCTTTTTTTGTTTCTCTTTTTTCCCATGTCGTCCTATAGCTGACGATTGCCCATGGAGAGGAAAAAGCCACAGTCTGTTTTCGCTCTTGTTTAATCTGGAACATTCCACAAGTTGTGTCACCGCACTGGGCTGCACTCGCGTTCTTTATCGTTTCGATTTTTGTACGTGTGCTGCCGATAAAAACAATGCAAAAGCCTTTCTCTTTTCCAACATTTTATTTCAAAAATACCAAACATGTAGGAGAGTTATGAGAATTTAACAGTAATGACCTGCACCCCTGCCGCCCAGAGCCTACCGCGAACGTTCGACTGTACACCTGTCCGTTAACCGTCTCCCTCCTGGTGGTTTACCCCACGCTGATGGATCTTCCACATTGTCGAATGGTTATCTACCTAGTCCTTGCAGGCCTTCGCTAGCCCCCCCGGGGAGTGAGGCCGGACCACTAGCCTAACGTACGAGGCTGTCCACAAACTGCCCCCCCCCACCTTTTCAGGATCACTTCCCAACGCTCTTCTTTGCACATAAAGTGTTCTTTACCGGAACAGCTCTTACCCAGACTCGCTGAAACCCTATTTACCTTTCCTCTCCAGCTCAAATGTCACCTCCGTCGCCGAGCCCCCGCAAGCCGTCTGCTGGCTCTCTCAGTTGCCCCCATCAACCTCCTATAAAGCCCTGCCCATGGCATCATAACACAGTCAATATTCTGTATGTGTCTGTCTTCCCCACTAGCCCACGAGATCACCAAAACCAAAACCCTCCTCATTTCTCCTCTGCATCCCACTGCCAAGCCGGGGTCCTGACACACCATGAGCTCAACAGACCTCCGGTCCAGGAGCTAAGACTCCAAGATGACTGAGATACGCACGACCTTCAGCTCCCTGGCAGGCCACCTCGGGGTCGGGGGATCGGGGTACCCACCTGCACAGGCATGCCCAGATCTAGCTTCAGCCCCATACAGGGGTCGATGTAGATGGTAAGGATGACCTCTGAAGGGTCCTGGGCAAAATGTTCCAGAACGGCGTCGTGCTCCGCTGTCCAGACGGCATCCGCTAGTCCCGTCAGCACAGCTCGGGACCGGAAAAGGGGCTTCTGCAGAAGGAAAGCAGAGAGCCGAGGCAGGTACAGCTGTTAGGATGAGTCATTTCTCCCCCTCACAAGTGCCCGTGAGGACATGGGAGACGGAGACGGGAAGTCAGAGGGGTCCGGAACGGTGAACAGAAGGCTGACGATGACCTGAGTGACGGGCTTTGAGCTTCTAAAGAAACAAGACAATCAGATTCCCTTGCTTCTGCAAGTAAAACTAGACAAGATCACTAGAGGGAAAGTGGGGGATAGTATCTTCCAGAGAGATCTCCTTTGTGCCTGTGGTTGTAAAAACGCATCATCAAGCAATCCTCAACCTCAAAGTAAAACTAAGTCAAGGGAACCTGTAGGATATTTGCCTAAAGCAAGCAACCAGGAGCAAAGATGGCGTGCCACAAAAAAGGATAAGGCCACAGCCTCTCTAGGGTACCGAAGTAAGAGGAGATATCCCGGGAAAACCAACTGGCATAGGAGAGAGGAAGAAGGGAGGGGAAAAGACAAGACTGGGAAACATCAAAGAACACATCAATTCGATGAAAAATAAATTATAACTGGTGACTTGGAAAAAATTCATCTGTAGAACTCCACTAATTCATTCAGGAAACTTGGGGCACCTGGCTGGCTCAGTCACAGGAACATAGGGTTCTTGATCTCAGGGTCATGAGTTCAAGCCCCACATTGGATATAGAGATTACTAAAGAAAATAAATAAGCTTTAAATATTTAAGGAAATTAGAAGACGCAAAGATGAACGGGGGTGGTCACCTTGTCCTTCTCCCAGTTCTCCTGGAAGATGAGAAGGAAGTCTCTTTCACTTAAAATTTCCAAGTCAAGAAAACTCAGCGCTCTAAGAACGCCCCACATAAACATGCAGACAAGCCTATGAGGTGTGAGTCATGTCACATCATTGAACTCAGAAAGCGAAAGTATGAAAAAAACGTCCAATTTCACTTGAAATCAAAGAAATACAATTAAAAATAGCAAAGATAGGGCGTTTATGGCTACGCTGCTAACACACAGACCTGGAAAACGCTTGCAGCTCGCGTGAGGCCAGAATGTGCAACTGGTCTGGAAGACAGCCGAGCAGCACACACTGAGGTTGCCCCAGTGTGACTCAAGGTTGGGAGACAAAGAAGCAAAAGCTGCGAGAACTGTACCTCACTTAAAGCCCTTCTCCTCCTGCAGAGGGGTGGAGGGGATGGGGGGTATGGACAACTTTGTCCTTTACCTAGCGGACCGGATTTATGGTGAGCAGGAGAGAGTAAGCAGAAGCAGGTGATGGACCGAACAGAATTCCTCATACTGGGGCGCCTGGGTGGCTCAGTGGGTTAAGTTTCTGCCTTCGGCTCCGGTCATGATCCCGGGGTCCTGGGATCAAGCCCTGCATCGGGCTCTCTGCTCAGCGAGGAGCCTGCTTCTCCCTCTCTCTCTCTGCCTGCCTCTCCACCTACTTGTGATCTCTGTCAAATAAATAAATAAATAAAATCTTAAAAAAAAAAAAAGAAAAGAACTCCTTGTTCGCCATTTTAACAGCTGAACCTCTGATTCACTGGTTATCGGGGAGGAGTATCTCAGCGGAAAAGCCTAACTTACCACATCCACCTCGGGCTCCTGGAATTCTTCCTTCTCTACCTCGGGTTCCTCCAACGGTGGCTCTGGGAAGAATAAAAATTCCAAGATGAAGGCATTCCCTCAAAACCGAAACCCAGAGTCACCCCATGACCTCCCCGGGACTACTCCACTGCTGGGTGTGTCCCAGAGAGCACTGGAGGCAGGACTCCAAGAGCCACTCCAAGCTCCCTGCTCCCAGAAGCACGCTTCCCAGCAGCCAGAAGGTGGAAACAACCCAAGCGCCCATCGATGGACATCAGGTCTACAGACAGCGGTGGACGGGGACTCCGCTATGAAAAGAAACAGAGGTCTGCCGCCGAGCCTCATCACGGACGAGCCTTGAAAAGGTGACATGAGGTGAAAGAAGCCAGTCCCGAGAGAACGAGAGAACGCGGACGGGGTGACTCCATTTGTGTGAAATGTCGAGAATCAGCAAAGCCACAGAGACAGGAAGCGGACTGACTGGTGGTTGGCAGGCTCTGTGGGGGAGTGGTGGCTAAAAAAAACCGGGCTCTGGTGTCGGTGAGGACGCAGGGTCACCCAGGGGCGCCGGGGTGGCTCAGTCGGGTGAGCATCCGACTCTCCATTTCGGCTCAGGTCATGATCTTGGGGTGGTGAGATCTAGGCCCCTGTCAGGCTCTGCACTGAGTGTGGAGCCTGCTTGAGATCCTCTCCGTCTCCCTCCCTCCCTCCTGCACACTCGGTCTCCAGAACAAAAACAAAAACGTATTGGGTTATCTGGTGCCAATTTTTCAAGGCGCTTGATGTGGCCTTCTTGGTGGGGGGCTGATGAAATGTACGCTTGGTGGTGCTGGTTGAAAAGCTTCGTGTACCCCCCAAATCAGGGAAGTACACTTGAAAAGGGTGGATTTTATAGTAAGTGAATTCTATCTCCGTTTTCTTGAAAAGCTGAGGAGGGAGGAAGAGCAGAGGGAGGGGGTTATCAAGGCCGGCAGTGCCGTGTTAAGGTTATCCTGGGGGGTGGGTGGGGGCATTCAGCTTCCGGCCTTTCTTGATCTTCCCACGCAGACAAGTCCCGCCCACAGAGAGCTGCCCCTCTCCAAACCAAGACCAGGCCGAGGGCACTCATTCCCACGGCCCCCACTCTGCTCACCCGTAATCCCCAGAAGGGCGTTTTTCTACCTCCAGATCTGTAGCTCACACAGGAGATGGGTAGAACCGGTGGGTTTCCCATCTGCCGTGGGCTAAACAGAAGAAATGAGATGGAACCAGAGAACCTTGGGGGACAGGACCATCCAGCTTCCAGAAAGAAACACTAAGAGGGAGGGGTGCCTGGGGGGCTCCGTTGGTAAAGTGGCTGCCTTCAGCTCAGGTCATGATCTCATGATCTCAGGGTCTCAGGGTCTCAGGGATCTCAGGGATAGACCCCCACATCAGTCTCCCTACTCAGCTGGGAGTTTGTGTCTCCCTCTTCCTCTGCCCCTCCCCCTGCTTGTGTTCAAGCTCTCCCTCTCTCTCTCTCTCTCTAATAAATAGAATCTTTACTTAAAAAGCTTTTCAGGAGCACCTGGGTGGATAAGTGGGTTAAAGCCTCTGCCTTCGGCTCAGGTCATGATCCCAGGGTCCTGGGATTGAGCCCCGCCTTGGGCTCTCTGCTCAGCAGAGCGCCTGTTTCCTCCTTTCTCTCTCTGCCTGCCTCTCTGCCTCCTTGTGATTTGCCATATAAATAAATTTTTTAAATCTTTTTAAATAAATAATAAAAAGCTTTTCAAATTAGAAATATGGAATTATAAACCTGTCTTTTTCTTTTTAATGTTTTATTTTTTTAAGACTTTATTTGGCAGAGAGAGAGATCACAAGTAGGCGGGGGTGGGGGGTGGGGGGGGCAGGCTCCCTGCTGGGCAGATATCCTGATGCGATTGCCAGCTCCATCCCAGGTCCCTGAGATCATGACCTGAACAGAAGGCAGAGGCTTTAACCCACTGAGCCACCCAGGTGCCCCTCCTTCTTCTTTTCTTAACGGGAATGGAGAAACCCTTAAGGAAGGAAAGGTTGTGAATACAGACCGTTGGCCCACCTTTACCAAGAAGCGTCTTCGGCTCTCCTTCCACCCTATCTAGAAGAGCAGATAACACCTGCTATCACAAAATGCCACAGACTGGGTGGCTTATAAACAGCAGAAACTTATTTCTCACGCTTCTGAAGGCTTCTGAAGGCTGGAAGTCCTACATCAGGTTGCCGGCCTGGTCACTGGGAGCCTTCTTCTGGGGCACGGGCTTCTCGTAGTGTTCTCACATGGAAGAACGGGGCCAGGGATCTCAGAACCAGTTTCCTAAGGCACTTATCCTGTCCCTGACATGATGTCAGCACTTCCCATGACGTAAGCACCTCTCAAAGGCCTTACCCACTAATCCCATCACATTGAACAGTAGGATTTCAACATATGAATTTGTTGGGGGGCGGGGGGGACCACAAACACTCAGACATAGCAGGCCCCCTGTCTCCAGTGGGACAGGACTCAATCCCTCCCCAACCCCAAAGGTGACAGGGATTGCTGTGTGCTTTGGGGCTGAGGGGGGAGGCCCCAGGCCTCTCTGAACATCTGCTGGGGTTATGCATCAAACAATAGAAAGGCTTAGAGCTCAGGGAGCTCCAGAATCTTTGTATTTGCTGGTTAGTGCTTTCATCTAGAATCTCCTTCCCTTCTGCCACTGGAGGGTTCTCCAAACTGAACCTCCTGCGTCTCCTGCTTCCCCGCCTCTGCTCCAGGCACCCAACCTCTGGGAGCCAGTCCCCCTTGCAATGCTTCCCAGAGAATTGCCGGTTTCTAGCGTCTGGATCCTAGGGACCCTGAAGATCCCGGACCCTTCTCCCACACCCATGTCTAATCTCCCCGCCGTTAGCATCGAAAGGAGATTCCATTCCTCTCCATCTCGACAAGCTGTCAGCCGTGCGAAGAAGCCCCATGGAAAAGGGGAGGCCTGTGCTTAGTTCATAGTCGTATCTGCACGGTGCTCTAAGGGACAGCCCATGGACACCAAAACCTTCCAACCCACAGGGCCGGAGTCCCTCGGATCAAAGCCGCAGGAGGCAGCCTCTTTAAACTCTTTTCTCCCCCACCCCCATGGAGACATCAGGCTGCTTTTCTCGTGGCCCTGAACCTGACCTCCTGAGCCGACTGACATCCCTGCCAAAATGGAAGGCAGGGCTACAGAGCTTGAAACAGATGGGAGAGAGCAGCCGTCAGGCTTAGGATTCAAAGGGTGGCAAAGCAGACTGTCTCCATGGTGATGGGCTTAATGGGAGAAAAACATTATTTGTTTTGCCACCCAGGGTGAAAATGGGAAGAAGGAAGAGATCACACCCTCTTCGGTGTGGTAGGAGGAACCCCGAGGCAGAAGGCCAAGTTAAAGGACCGGCTGGTGAGCTCTTGGTGCATTTGCGGGGGAGGGGGGACACAGAAGAAGGACCTCAGCAGCAGGCCTGAGAGTCCACCGAACCCCCAACTTCTAACCCAGAAGCAACAGCCCTTGGACCCTCTTTAAATGCAAACACTCTGCCTCTGAGCTCCACCCCAGCAGGTACCCACCAGGCTCCTCCTTGAGGGCCTCAGGCTCCGGCTGGAGCTCCAAGGAGGGCAGGAGGCTGTCCTCGGCCTTCGAGGCCAGCATCTCCTGGGTAGTTCTCCTGCGTGTGCCTCCGCGGCCACCGCTGGCCCGGGCGCTCACTTTCCGCTTCTTCTCCGCTTTGCTGGACATGGTGTGGGCAGGACCTGCAGGCATGCGGGCAGCTGGGGGTCGACCACCTGAGCCACCCCCACCCTGGCCCCCCCATGCCCAGTCCGCTCTGAATACACAAACTGAGACCCCTCCCCACTTTGTATCATAATCTCATCTGGGGATACCCACAGCCTGCGCCATGGACCACAAGGGGTCTTGCGGACCTCACTCCTTTCCCTGGAGAAGCCCACTTTCTTCAGAGCGTTGGGTCCAAAAGCAGTCAGTCCCTTAAGGCTTTGGGAATGAATGAAAGCTGAAGACAGTAGCCTCTAACAGACACCCGGCTAAGGAGGGTTTAGGAACCCGTCTCTCTGCCCAGAAGTGTGAGAACAGAAGATCAGGAGGGAAAAAACCTATAAGCTGCGGTGTTGCACACCCCCTCAACCACCTTACCCCTCAGGGCCACGGGTGAGGGAGACAAGGCCCAGGGAAGGGAAGACTGCCCCTAGGCTCCCCGCCCCGTGTCTCTGCGTCAAGTCCATGAAACACACCAGGATGATTTTCCCATGTAGCTGCTTTCCTCCCAGCTTACTAATAACCTCCTGCAAAGGTGGGGTGGGGAGATGGAAAACTTTCCTCCTACACACACTAAAATGTGCAACCTCCTTAAGCCAAGAAAAAACGGATTTGTGACATGTTGCTTTAATTTTTCATTGCTGGGGTGGGGGGAAAGGAACCCTGTTTTGCGTGTACTGAAGAGGTCTCTGGGCATAGCTGACCCAGTCACTCTGGGCCAACCCGCAAGGAAGACCAAGATGCTCCCGTTCCTCGGGCTCTGAGAACAGCCTGGGGAAGCCAGGAGGAAAGTCACCCAAGATGCAATTCCGCCCTGTGTCTGCGGGAGAAGGCCCTGCGGGAAGGAGGAAGGCTTCGCTCGGGAAAGCGGGAAAGCGGGAAAGCGGGAGCATGCCGGTCAGCTGTGGGAACCGCTGGGGCCACGTGGGGCCGGCTGACCCGCACTCCTCCTGCAGCCAGCTCCAGGCCCACAGCCACCTGTGGCTGTCCTCCCGCCCCACGGGCTGCCCCAGGCAGGGATCGCAGGTTAGGAGTTTCAGACGTGAAGGATGTGGACTTTGCTCGAAGGAAAAACGTCCTGCGGGGCCCACGCATCGATAAAACCAATGGCAGCAGCGCTGCGGGTCTCCAGAGAAGCGTCCGCCGGTGCTTCCCGGCCTCGGGCTGCAGCCCCAGGGGCGTGCGTGGGCCAGGCGAGGGGGCACCCCCCGCACGGGGCTCTTCCCCCGGCCCGCCGGGAGGGGCTGCTCGGCCGGCCTGGGGACCCGCGCCAGCGCCCGGGGGACCGGCCCTGTCCTCAAGCGAGCTCCCCCGCGGCCACCTTGCCTACAACGGTCACAACTGCCCCCCCCAGCCCCGCCGCGGCGTCCCGACCCCAGCGCGCCTCCTCTCCCCCCCCAACACCTGCCCCTCCCCGCCCTCTGCCCCAACCCGGGGGCCCCTCTCCCCCACCACGGCCCCTTCTCCCCAAAGCTTCCCACGTCTCCCCTCCTCCTCTCTGCCCCCGACACACACCTCACGACGCCGACCCTGTCCACCCTAGGCGGGCCGACCGGCCCCTCCAGCTGGGAAGGCGCCCCGCGAGCCCCGCGAGCCCCGCGCCCGCCCGCGCCCGCACGCGTCGCCAAGGCAACCCCGCGCGGGGAGGGGCGAGCGGCCCGGGCGCGAGCCCGGCCTCCACGGCGCAGGCGCAGGGCAGCCCCGCTCCGCCGCCCGGCCGCCCGACCCGGCCCGCCTGCGCCCCGCGGGGACCCGCGCCCGCAAGGACCGACGAGGCGGGGCCGACCACCGCGTCCGGCAGGCCGGGGCGGGCCGGGTCTGGTCCGAGCACGGGCCGGCGGGGCCGGGGCTGAGAGCACGAGCTGCCCCGCCGCGGGACCCCGGAAGGGTCGGGGGCGTCCCGGCGCCCGGGTCCGCGGGCTCGCTCCCGCGCGCGGCCGGCAGGTGGCGCCCGGGGTCCCGCCGCGGGGCTGGAAGGCGCTCCAGGATTTCAAGGCAGCCGCGGCTGCGTCTGGGTCCGGGGGAAAAACCGGGGCTGGAGCACCCCTGCCCTCCCGCCCGTTTCCCTCGCCGGCGCTCGGACCGGGCTCTGGCTGCGCCCGGCGGCGCGGGGCGGGGGAGCGCAGGGAAGAGCGGAACTGGAATTCCGGGAACCGGGGGATTGGCTCTGGGAAGCGTCGCCCGTTTGGGGGGGAACGGGAGGCGGGGACTCCCTGGGGAAGGTGACCGGGCCGGGGAGGGGCTCGGCTCTGCGTGAGAACAAAGGCTGAGTCCTGGGGAAGCGAGAGGAGAGGGGGCGTGGGGGGGGGCAGACCTCGGCTGGGGCTAGGGGGCGCTGCGGGCCCGGGGCCGCAGAGGGGGCGCCTGGAACCCTGGGCTCTACCTGCCGCGGGAGAAGCTGGAGCGCGGAAGCCGAGTCGGGGGATGGGAAGGCCCCCTCCCTGCTTCCATCAATAGTGCCTAATTAAGACAAAGCCAGCAGTGAGCCCGCTGATTGCATTTCCATGAGGAGCTAAATTGATGACATTTTCTTTGCTGGATGCGGAGGGGGAGAAGCTGGCACCTCAGGTCCCCCCTTTTCTGGTTGGTGTTCACACCTGACGGGTCTCTGACATGCCAGTCTGGCACCACAAAGCTCTGCGGCCTCGGGGCCTCCTGAAGGGCCCTTGGGTCCATCCACACCCAACCCTGACCCCACCATCCCACCTGTCCTGATTTCCAGAATGAACAGCACCTGCCCTGGGGACTCCCCTTCCCCGCGCCCCGTTATCCTTAGGGTAGGCGTCTGGGAGGCTCTGATTTGGGGCTCCGTAGCCCAGACCAAAATCCTACCGCTGAAGACAAGGGTTGAAGTTGTAAGGGGTCCTGCCACACCCAAACCAGCTGCACTGCAAGTGGGCTAAGTGGGTGATCCTCGAGGTGACACATTGGGCCCCGTCCCCCAGGGAAAAGTCCCAAAGGCGTGAAGATTTGACGGGAGGCGTGGGACTCGAGGTCTTAGAGGCAGGGCTCCTGGCTCCCACAGGAAAGGAACGTTGTGTAGACCCTGTTTCTCTTCTGACTGCCCCCCCAACCTTGGATGTGCCTAGGGATCCCAGCCCCCTACATTATGCTAAATAGGTAATCAAACATCTCGCTTTGCTAATTACCGCTCAATCCGATTAAACGCTGCTGAAGCTCATCAACAGAGGTGGGGCGGGAGGTGGGGCGGAGAAGGACTGAAGGGGAACCGACCACAGCTGGGGCGGGGGTCTTGTCCCCAGGAGCTCCAGGGGCCAGCCAGGGCACCAAGACGAAGGACCCCCCCAAAGGAAAGGGACAGAGGGGTTGTACCCGTGAGACCTTTACCCTTACTGCATCCCCCAACCTCAAGGCTTTCCCTCCTCCCAACCCTTCGTTACCCCCAGAACCCAGGCATCCGGCCATTCCCACAGCTCTCCACACACACCCCTGCCCCAGATTTAATAAGTTCTGTTCTCTCACTGTCAATATTTGATGTCTCAGAGCCATCTCCACGGAGAGAGGGGGACTCTTCCCTTGCTTCCCCCCTACCTTGGCCGTCTTTTGCCCACCCCAGTCTCTTTGTGCCCCCAACCTTCTCCAACGAGCTGACTTAATGAAATGATATTAAAGTCTTGAACAACTCCCACAGAATGGTTGTTATGGTGAAGGGAGTGGGCAGGACGCCTGGGTCCCTGAGGGGAGCAAGGGCTGAGGAGGGGGAGAGCGAGCCAGAGGCTAAGGTCTTGAGGCCTCAGTCCCCAGTGGGGAGCAGCAGATCTGGGGTGAGCCAGGGGCTGGACCTCTGAATCTTGGCGGGAAGCAAAGGAAGTGAGGGCTGCGGGCCCAGGAGAAGGTAGGAAGAAAGGACATTCCGGGGGTCGGGGTCTCAGCCTGTTGTCCAGAGCATCTGTCAGGGATGGAGAGGCCAGCTGGGGGGCAGAAGGGGGGGCAGGGCCTCTGTGCCAGCAGCCTCCCGCTGACTGTGCCCTGGGCTGGTCCGTGAGAACCACAGTAGATCCCTCTTCGGCCCTGACTCATCCCTCTTCCCCTCTTCTCCCCCAGCAGACCCCCACAGGTGATTTGTAGCCCTCACAATGGTCGGGGCCAGGAGAGAGCCATTCCGCGACAGGAAGAGCTGAGAGCTTCCAGGAGACAAAAGAAGGAACAGAGACCAAGAGATGGGGAGCCAAGCGCCCCCCCTGCCTCCCCCCAACCCATCCCCATCTCACTCCCCTGGGGACCCTGGCCCAGCCCCAGTCCCCTTGGGGTGGTGGGAATCCAAGGACATTTGGCTGGGGCTGATTGATGAGGGAGGAGGCAGCCACCGGGCACCGAGGCTGCTGTTTGCTGAGCACACAGATTCCCTCCCCACTCACCAGCTGCCGCCCCCCGAGGCTGTTAGTCTCACCAGCACCAGCAGAAGCAGCAGCAGCCCCGGCATTGGAGTTGGGGGGAACTGGTGCCTGAGTTTCTGAGGGCATGGGCAGGGTGGGGGGGGAGGGGCAGAACCAGGACCCCAAATCCTTCAATTCCCCATGAGAATCGGGGGTCCCTGGGATCTGGTGCCCTGAGCACTCCTTTCAGGCCTCCACCATCCTCACTACCTCTCAGACATCTCTCCTCCTCCTGCCCCTCCTTTCCATGCTGCCCCCAACTCTCCAGGCCTATCCCAGCCAGCCCCCTGCCTCCAAGCCACCCTGCGTTGCGGCATTTCCCCCAGCCTGCCTACAAATCTTGAAACTTTCCCTGAGGGAAAGTTCTTGATTCACCAGATAGCCCCTTAGGAAGCTCCATTTTTCATTCTAACTGAAATTCCCCTTGGGATGTCGACCATTTCCCATCAGAAATTCCCACTGGAGCCCTTTGCTCTATGGCCCTTTCCTTGACCCCCACAACATAAACCCCAGGCGCGCGCACACACACACACACACACACACACACACGTCCACCTAATTCACATCCTGCAAAGTGTGAGTCTCTGTCTGCAGCTCGGGTCCCAGGACAGCCTCTGCTGTTTGGGACAGGGATGGGAGCAGTTTCAGCCTCTGTGGTCCCTTCTCTGCGTCCCTTGACTTCCTCTCTGCCTGCCCTCTCTGCACCCTGTACCAGCAGCCGTCCCCACAAAGCTCAGAGCACCTTCCTTGCCCTCCCAGAGTTTCAAATGTAGTTGAGGAAAACACAATGCACGCACAAGACACACAGGCAAGGAAAGGAGTACAGAGTTAGACCAACTTCCTAAATGTGGATTCTAGACCCTGCGTGACCTGCTCCCCTCCAGGCCAAGGCTTCGGAAGGAAGGACGCGACACAGCTGGGGTGTCTGCAAGGTTGCGAGGTCCTTCTCGCTCTTCCCGACATGCCAAGACGCACCTCTGCGCTTTGCACTTGCTGTTCCCCCGTGGGCTGTGCCCTTCCCAGAGTGCATGCCTCCCTCCACATCACTCGTGGTCAGAATCAGATGTCACCTCTTCCGTGGGACCTTCCCGACCTCCTAGCCTAAGGCACCTCCCCTGTCACTCTCCGTCCCCTTTGTCCTGTTACTCTAATTTGTCACTGTCACCTGTCACTGCCAGCAATGTCACCAGGTTGTCCCCCACCCAAAGGTGGGCTTGGCGACAGCAGGGACTTTGCTGCATTTTCTCTATACTCCCAGGGCCCAAACCAGGACTTGGAACAAAGTAGACACTCAATACGATGTTGAGCGAGTGAGCGAACGACAACAGCCAAAACGAAGGCCTTCCTGGCCCTCTGTTTCTTTGGAGGTAGTCGTTCCCCGGGGAGCGTGTTGGCGTGTTTGGACCCAGAGCGAGAATAGGATGGCATGTGTGGTTCTGTGGGGAAGTCACCAGTGCTTTCCAAGAGCCCGAGAGCCACCCCTGTGGCGGGCTGCGGGTCCCCGGCTGTCACTGCGTGCCGGCGGAGCGGGGAGAGCGCAGAAGCGCCCGCGTTCCGAGGGGGCGTGTCCCGGGATGCTGTGCAGAGCGCGCTGTTCCTCTCCCCAGCTGCGCGTCTGTCCCCAGGTGTCTTCCTGTCGCTCAGTGTGCTGTGATGTCTTGGCTGCTTTGGTGAGGTGTTTGTCACCCAGACTGTTTATCCCCACGTCTCTTCCCTCTTGTCCCTCCACCTGTGCCCCTGGATGTCTGTTGTGCGGGGGTTCTCCCTTGGCTCCCTTGCCCCCGCGCGGGCACACGCAGCCCTGCCCCGGGCTCGGACCCCTCCCTTTCTCACTGGGCCCTGTTGCTGGGCTCTGGGTTGCCATAGTGACGGTTGCCAAGTCCCTGAGGCTGATAGCCAGCGATGGGGCTGTCGGCTTCATCCACGCGGGAGGCTGAGGGGGGCTTCCCATTGTGTGGAGAAGGGGATGTCACCATGGCAACCAACCCCCACTAAGGGGCAGGGACCAGCCCTTCCACCCCCCTCAAGCCCCCCCACCTCGGGGGGCTCCAGCTCGGGCTCCGAAGGACAGGAGTAAATTCCAGACAGCCCAGCACCTGGGCTCAGTTGGCAGCTCCCCTCCCGGAGCACCCGCACCTCTCAGGCCCCCGGCATCCCGCTCAGACAGGGGGAGGGGCCGGGGTCCATTGGACAGAGCAGGGCAGGAGGACCCCTTGACCTCCAGGCAGATGGGAGACAGCGGGAGGGAACCTAAAGTCAGGGGAGGGGCGGGCAGGGCAGAGGTGGTGACCCCTGCTGACTGGCTCCAGGAGATGCTCCGCGCTCCTGACGGCTGCTTTTGTGGCTGGAGAATGGGGCTGGGTCTAGGGGGCTGGGCACCCAGGGTTTTTTAGGGAGGAAGAGCCTGGGGTATGGGTCCACGGGGAGCCGCGGGGCAGGCGGCTTGGCGCCTGGGTCCCTGAGTCTCCCGGGTAGTCACACCACTTCGGCCCACACTGGTCCCCGGCAGCAGAACTCCCCGAGTCAGGGGTGCCTTGGGCAGGGGTGGTAGGGGGTACACTTGAACCCCTGAGCATCTTTTCTCCACTCTGTTTCTGACTGCGACTTGCCTTGTCTCTGGTGCTTTGGTTCAGCAACAGCACACGTGGACATGGGCTCACGTACGTCCCCACTGGATGTCTCGGCAACTCCTGCCCCAGCCTGGGTTCCTCTCTCCCTGCCCTGGAGCTGGCATCCCTCCTCCGCCTTCTCACCCAACCCGGCATCCCGCCCCCCTGTACTGCCCACCTCACCCCTCCAGCCCGCCCACCCGTACTGCCCACCTCACCCCTCCAGCCCGCCCAGCTCGGCATCCCACGCCCCCCCACCCCGGTACTGCCCACCTCACCCCTCCAGCCGGCCCAGCCCGGCATCCCACCTAGCTCCCTACCCTTCCCCTTGGTTCCATGGGATCCAACTCTCAGCTTGAAACCCTTTCTACCTGCCCTCCCTCCCCAACTCAAGCCCAGTCATTCTCCAGCCTTCTCGTCAACTTTTGAAGTTTTTTATTTTTTTATTTTTTTGGTTTTTGTTGTTCAAATTTCCCTTTTACAGTAAAACTATTGAGGCGACTGGCCATACCCCGCCACCTCCCCCCATGGCAATACCAACTTCCTGTTCTCTGGAAGGAGCGATTAGAAAAACCAGGAAGGAGCTGGGAACTACAGCGCCAGAGAGATGACTGGAGCTCTGGCGGACAAAGTGACCGTCTTGGCTGGTGACTGAGGTGGCCGACGCGGTGCCCAAGGGCAGCTCTGATCTCATGAGACGGAGCTGGGAGGAGAAGAAGGCAACACCCGATTTGTGCACTACAGGGCAGGTAGAGAGAGGCACGCGCTGGTCGCTATGGAAACAGTGGCCGAGGCCAAGTACCACCGTCCCTAGACCAGTCAGTAGGCCACCGTTTTGGTCACTGAGAAGGGAGCTGTGTCGGGTCTGAAGGGACGAGGAAGTGTACGATGTGACGAACAAGACAGCCCTCTGGGTTACTGGGGACAACACGTGGTTCTGGGGATAGTCCTGTTGATTAACAGAGATCATACTGGGGTGGGGAGAGGGAAGAACGAGACAATCCGGGCCTGCCCCAGCAGTCACCTTGGCTGTCCTAAAAGCAGCCCAGGGAACAGGGAAGGGAGGTCCCGGGAAGTGCCACCGGAGACCAGGGGAAACCGTCCTCAGGCCGCCCTGTCCTCTACCAGTCGGTTCCAGCTTCCTCCTGAAACAGGAAGTTCTTCCTGCCCCCCCACCCCACACACCTCACAGAGTAAGAACCCCCCGGCCGCCCCACACCCGCCCCCCAAGACTAAGCCACTTGGAGCTCCAGCCGCACCACTTCCTGTTCCAGAAGCGCTACTTCCCGTCCTGGACGAAGGCACTTCCAGCGCCCGCGGCAGCGCTCCTGCCCCCTTGGCCAGGCCACGTCCATCCAGATGGGGGGGGAGCCCCCCCTGGCACTTCTTGTCTGGACAGGTCACCTCCCGGGCCAAGCGGGCCCCGTTCAGCGTCAGACCCAATCCACACGCGTGTCCCGACCGGGTCGGATCTTGCTAATGGCCACTGACAAAACCAGGGGTGGCCAGCACGACCCAACCACCCCAGACGGGCTGGAGAGAAGGAGGCCCCGCTGCCCGCGCCTTCCCCATTAGGACCCCGTTTTTGGCAGACTGAGGGGAGCGGGTGGTGAGAGGGGTCAGAAGGGGGAGCTGAGGGGGGTGCGGGCGTCCCCCCACCCGAGGGATGGGAGAGGCCGAGGAGAGGAAGCCAAGAGGGTAAAAGGAGACGCAGGGAGGGGGTCCCTAGGGAGAGGAACAGACCTAGAGACAGGAGAGATAAGAGAGAGAGAGAATACGAAAGAGAGAGAGAGAGAGAGAGAAAGAGAGAGAGAAGAGAAAAGAAGAGAAAAACAGTGAGAGGCAGAAAGGAGGAGGCGCCAACCAAAAGGCAGACTGTCCCCGCCCCAGCTCTGGGTGTGTGGGGGCACAAGGACGGCTGGGTCACAGTCAGAAGAGGACACTGAGTCTCTGCGGGGGGCCACGCAAGGCCAACCGAGGGCGGGAGTCGTAGGGAGTCCTAAACGTGGGGAAGGGGTCCACAACAGCGGGGGCACAGGACCTCGTGGGGCGAGGGGGCCGAGGGGATGCTAGAGGTGTCCCTCCGGCTGTGACTTAGTGGAGGGGGACCCCCGCCCACCGAGAAGGGCTGGAACCGGGAGAGCCAAGTAGGAGAAGCCCTCATACCTTGTAGTAGATGTTGGGGGGGCTCTGGGGGGGCCCATCCTGCACGATGTACACAGGATGCCCATAGTCACCACTCACCTTCTCATAGTGGGGACAGAACGGGGGGTCTGCAGCCCCACCGCCCCGCAGAGCTATCCCTAGCTCCCCAGGCTCAGCCTCTCGAGGCCCCATCCCACTGCCGCCTCCCAGGCCCAGAGACCCTCCCCTCCCGAAGGAGCCAGGACCAGGGTGGCGACTCTCCGAAGGCTTGGCCCGCCGTCTCCGCCAGCACATGGCACCCCCAGCCCCTGCCACGCCCAGCAAGAGCAGCGCCAGCCCCCCCGCTGCCCCGGCCACCGCGGGCATGCTGGGAGGGGGCAGGGGGCCTTCAGCACCCCGGGAGGTTGCATTGCTGGTGGGGTCACCTGGCAGGGAAGGGGTGGAGGAGGAAAGAGGGGGAGGGGCTGAAGGAGCCACCTGGGCATCTGGACACCCAGCCTCGGGGGTCCCCATGGGCTTCCCCAGCAGTGCCCAAGCCCCCCTGGGGACCCCACCTCCCTTCCCCCTAAAGCCCACTCCGAATCCAGGTGTGTCCGGCCCTTCAGCTCGGTGCCAAGCAGTTTCCCCACTTCTCTCACAGCTCTGATTGAATTGGCTAATTAGTTCTAATCGAGTCTTTTCCTCATTTGGCTTCCACTCCCCTCCCACCCTCCCGTCCTCTCTTCTCTTTCCTGTATCACCGCCCCCCAAAACTGAAGGCAGAGGGAGAGGGTGAAGGCAGGGCAGCTGGGGTCTGAGAGCACAGGAGGCGGGGGGTGGGGGGGGGGCAGGAGGCTGGACGCCTCGCTCCTACCTGGCATGTTCTCCTTCCCGGGGTCCAGGCTGTGGGCTGCCCCCCGGTCTCTCTCCACGGGCATTTCAGACACAGGCTTTCTGGGGGCGGCCCCTCCTCGGGGACCTGGAGATGGGGAAGAGCCGAGAGAGGGGCTGAGACAGCAGCCCTCCGATCAATATGGGGCTACCCCAACCTCCCGCAGCTCCTGGGAGGTGTGCCCCAGCCCCCACTCACTTTGTCCCACTCGGAGAAGCACCTTCATGCCTCTGGTAAGGCACACGCCTCCCTGCAAACTCTCCAGGCCTTCCCGGGTCCCGTCCGAAGTGGCTGGGAGAGGAGAGCCAGAGGGAGAGGTTGGCAGCCCAGAGTCCAGCCCCTGGTCCGTCCCCATTCCCGGACCCAGACAGCTCTCCAGGGGTGGGGCGGGGGGAAGGGGGAGGAATCAGGGGTCTCTCTGGCTCTCTGGGCTCCCCCTCTGCCCTCGGTCTCGGGGGCACCTCCCCCAGACCCTGCCCCTCTGCCCAGCAGTACCAATTATGTAGTAATCGTGGTGCGACCGGAACTCGTGGCCCCAGAGGTTAGGGCTGTACTCCTGGAACTTAATGGTGAAACGGAGATCCAGGTCCGGCCGGTCACAAGTGAGGAGCAGGTTGGGGGCAGGGGGTGCCTCACAGCGCCGGCCCTGGGCACCCCCGACCAGGTACAGCTTGTAGAACTCGTAATTAGGAGACGAGTGGGGGCCGGGAGGCCGGGCCCGGGGGCAGAGGAGGTCTAGCCGGTCCCCGATCTGAGGGTACAGCACGTAACCACCCTCTGCCTGGAACCTGTCAGAGGGCGAGGTGGACAAGGAGCCCTGTCAGAGGTCTGTCCCCCAACCCCGCCCCTGCCAGAGCTTCGTCTTCCTCACCCGCCCATCCCTGCAGGCCAGCCTTCGCCTGTGGGCATGGCCTGCTCCCCCAGGGCAGGCACTAAGGACTCAGCAGCAGCGGGAAGCCAGGCTCAGAGGTCGCTGGCCCCTTGGTGTGCCCAAATGCACTCTCCAGCCCGCCCTCGCCACACGCACACTGCCATGTCTCGCTCTATCACTAGCCCCGTTGCCATGGCAACGGGATGCCAGTTACCAAGGAGCTGGCCTCTCTGGAACCACACAGCCCACCCATCCCAGGTGATTTCACTATTCCATGGCAGTCAACCATGGGGGCAGAGCCTCCCCTCCCCTAGGGCACCACTGAATTTGAGGGCTCTCAGGACAAGAGAGGGGTGGGGGTGGGAGGGGGGGGTCACCCAGTGTGGAGGGTAATCCGGGCCGGTGTCCCAAGTTACCCAGGCAATGCAACAGGAGTTAAATGCCTGGTCTGGCAGTGGCCCTCAATGAGGCTAATGGGAAGCAGGGTGTGGGGGCCAGCTGCCCCAGACATCTCCCTGCTCAGTACCCCTCCTGCCCTGGGGCTCAGACTTCCTAGAGAAAGTCCCCTATTGCTCTGGGACTGACTTTGCTAACCACAGCCTCCAGGAGCCCACACCTCCTCTGCCCATGATTGCAGCCCCTTCCTGTGCATGAATGGGGACAGGGTCTCAGAGCTGGGTCCCCGGGGAGGACCGCTGCTCGGGATCTTCCCAGACTCCTAAATGACCACTCCCTCCCACTCACCCCCCCATTGCAAGGAGCCCCCAGAACACCCTACCTCTCCCTCTGCTCGACCCTATCAGAATAAGCCTAACTTACAGCCTCGGGCTGGACTCAGACCGCAGCTGGGAGTTGGTGGGTAGCAGACTGAGAAAAGATGTTTGGGGTTATACCCAAAAAGACACAGCAGGGAGGGAGGCTGGGAAGTCAAGAAAAGACAAACAATAATCCTAGTTCTCCTTCATTGAGCATGTCATACCTTCAAACACCTTCCCTCTCTAATCCTCCTAAAAGGTGGGAGGACTGAGGATACAAACTCAGAAAGGTTAAGTGGCGTGCCCAAGGCCACACAGCTGAGAGCAGTAGAGCTGGGACTAAGACCTCGGATGCGGTGGGCTCCAAGCCCACCCTCTTCCCCTTCCCGTGGCCTCACACAGCCTCCCCCCCCCCCCCGGGGAAGTGGAAAGTTTGCAAAACACAGAACTCTTTTGCTCGCGGGGAGCGGGCTCCGCTCGCTTCGAGGCCAGGGACCTGGATGACCTCCCAAGGGTTCCGTCCCAGCCAGTGTGACTTGAAGTTTCATGTGACCCCTGGCCTTTTTTCAGAGCAAAGCAAGCATGCCAGGGAATGGAGGGTCTGGTGGGAGAGTTTGCAGCAAGGATGGGGGAGGGGGCAAGGGAGTCCTCTGGACTCTAGATGCAAGAGAGAAAAAAGGGGCTCCAGGCTTCTTCCAGAAAGAAAAACAAAGAAAAAGAAAGAAAGAAAGAAAGTCTCCAAGCCAGGAAGGCAGGAATATCTTCTGGTTGGGAATGCCATCCGACAAGGGCTCACTGACCCTCTGGCTGTGGGCAAGAGTTAGGGGACAGACGGTGTGGAGAGAGTCCAGAAGCCTAGGGTGAGTTGTCCCCAGGGCCCCCACACGGAGTCCCCTTCCCTCCCCTCCTCCACTCCGAGTCCCTTCTGGGGAGGGAGGCACCCTGCCCTTCCCCTCCGCGCTCCGCGGCACCAACTCAGCGGTTCTCTCGAGAGCTGACATTAACCAGGCTCCCTCCAAGCCCAGCCCCCGACAGGACACAGGTCCCTTGCAAACCCAAATAACCGCTCCACCAGCCTCGCGGCGGCTACCCAGGAACTTTCGGATCCTTGCCCCTGTGGGGTCCTTCCAGCTCCCGACACATGGCTGTCGCCACCCACATCCAGCTCTGTCTGTCTGCGACCCGGGAGGGAGTCTGGCTCCCAAGATCACCTCTGTCTCGCTCCCCATCAGCTCGCATCAGAGCACTAGCACCCCTCCCTCCGGCCTCCTCCCAGCTCCGAGAACCAGCGCCCCCCCCACCCACCAAATCCCCAAATGCGCCCCTACTCCCTGCCCGAAGGGTGTGGGGTCTCCCCAGCCCGGGGCCACTCACCTCTTATTCGCCGAATTCCAGTAGACGGGCTCCAGGCTGAGCCCAGACACCAGCCCCAAAACGCCGAGCAGCAGCAGGGCCCCGACTCGCACGCCCCCCGGCCCAGAACGGGGGGCCCCCATGACCCCGCCAAGGCCTGGGGGGCGGGGCACCAACTCCCCCAAAGTCGCTCGCCCCCTGCGGTGACTGCCTCGGCGGGCCCGGCTCCTCGGCCCCGACCACCCCGGCGGCGGCCGCCCCCCGCTCCCACGCGGACCCGCTTCTTGCTCTGCCCGCGCCCCTGCCGCGGAGCGCTCAGCCCGCTAGAGCCCTTCCAGGGGCCGCCCGCGGGCGCCCTACGCCCCCTGCCCGCGCTCCGGCACCCCGGGATCGCGGGGCCGGCCTAAGTAGGGGACTGGGGCAGCCGGGGGCCGGGCGGGGGCGGCATGGGGCGCCGGCCGAGGGAGCGAGGGAGGGGCGCGAGCCGGAGCCCCAGCCTCGCCGGGATTGAGGGCAGCGGGCTCGGGGAGGAAACCAGTGCCGAGCCCGGGAGGGGGGAGTTAAAGGAGTGGCGGGGAGGGGGAGAGGATGGCGGAGGGAAAAGCCGGAGCTGGAGCCGGCGGCGGAGCGGCGGCGGAGCCCGCAGCCCACGCCCCCCGCACCTCCCTCACCTCGCGCACCTCCCGCGCGCCCCGCCGCCACCGCCCCCCGCGCCCCCTCCGTCCCCGCCCCACCCCTCCCCCCGCCGCCGCCGCCGCCGCCCCCGCCCCGGCGCGTCTGCCCTGCGGCCCGGGGGCCGCCCGGGCGGCTGGAACCTTCCGCGCCCAAATCCAGAAGGGCGCTCTTCCTCGCCGCCCCGAGGAGCCCGGCCCCTCTCGCTCCGCAGCCTCCTCCCCCTGCCCCCCCACCCCAGCCCGAACCGCCGCCGCGGCTCCCGGCAGGTCTGGGGAGAATAGTCATAACCTTGAAGGCTCCGCACTTCACCAAGTGGGCTGAGTTGGTCGCCACGACTACCTGTGCGAAGTGGGAGGGGCAGAGCCACAGGGCGCCCATTGTAGGGATGGAGAAACTGAGGCTCGGGATGGGGGGGGGAGGTGCCGAGACCCGCCCAAGGTCACACGGGGAGTGGGCGGTGCAGGCGGCCGGCCCGGGTCGCCGCACTCCCTGCTCCCAGGCCCTCTCGCGTTACCTGGGACGGGGCGCGAGGCCAGAGTTCGGGGGTAAACTGGGGCCCTCGCTGCCTGGCGGCGGGGAGAACCGGAGCCGGGGGAGAGGAAAGGGAGTACCTACGGCCCCAAACCCACATCAGCCGGAAGGGCTGTTTCCAATTATCCTGGGGGAAGGGAGGAGGATTTGCCTTTTCGGGGGTAAGAACCCTCGCTTTCAGCACCTCTGGGCAGAGGTGACATTCCTCTCCCCGCCCAGCCTCGCAGGCCTCCGGTCGCCTCGCTCTGACGGTGAGGTCCCAGTCAGATCCCCTGCCCGCGGGCTCCGCAGAGCCCCCTTCTCAGTGCTCGGCGAGGCTGGGGGTGGGGAGCGGCCACTGCCCGAAATAACACAGTCGCCCCCCACCCCCAAAGCTTGCAGATAAATGGAGACACACAGGACCGGTGACAGCTGCCGACTGAGCCGCTCCCGCCCGGGCCCCGCGACTAGCGGGAATGTGACGTCTGTGGCTTCTCGGCACCTTTACTCCCT
Source organism: Mellivora capensis (assembly GCA_004024625.1). NCBI lineage: Eukaryota > Metazoa > Chordata > Mammalia > Carnivora > Mustelidae > Mellivora > Mellivora capensis. The sequence continues at coordinate 83,288 of PISX010005271.1, forward strand.
CGTGTGTGCCCTTGACTCTGGCTACTCAGGCGCCTGCCTCCTGGGGGAGTCCAGGGGAGGAGGTGGGCGCTCCCGCTCCCGCTCCCCTTCCCCCAGAGCTGAGTAATGGTCCCTCTGCCGCCGGGCGGTGGCAGCTATGGAGGAGCGCGAGGGAGCGGGTGTCTTGTCTGTCACCGTCTGCGCGGTCTCACGCCGTCACACCCAGCAGTCTGACACACAGCGCCTGCCGCTCCTGCTCAGCCACGCTCACCCTGACCCCTGCCGCCCCCACCTTGGGAGTGAGATTTCAAACAGGTTCCCCCCTTCAGTTTACCCAGTCGCCTAGCAACCCGCCAGTCAATGGCATGGAGCCCCGCCCCCGCTCCCTTGACTTCACACCAAGCTCGGCAGCCCCATTGGCTCCCGCCTAGTTCCCACCTCTCAACCCAGGTTTGGGGAACAATATGCCAGCCCCTTGTGCTACTGGACAGGGGAGCCCACTGGTACCCCTCCCAGCCCCATCTCCATCATGCGCCTCCCAAAAAAAGACACAAAGGCTCGCGTACCATATAAAACCTTTTTTACAGAAACTCGCCCCCATCTTCCTGGGTCCCTCCCTGGCCCTTCTTGCCCTGGTGAGCATCAGCCACCCCGGCGCCTGGGGCCCCCCCACACCACCAGAGCTGAAGCTGACACTCAAGGTGGACGTGGCGCATGGAAAGCAGGGGAAGGTCCACCTCCTGCTCCCCTTCGTCCTCGCTCTCCACGGGCTCTGGAAACACGCGCTGACCCGAGGCAGTGGCCAGCAGCGGCAGGCTGGGGTGCAGGCTGCAGGGAGAGACAAGGCCGGTAGGGGTGCGTCAGCAACCCGCCGTCCTCCCCACCCCGAGCCCCAAGATCCATGGTAGTGGATCACCTCACTCCATTGGTGCAGTCCTTCTGGGGCAGAAAACTCAGCACTGGCTCGGGCTTCCGGTCCGGTCCAGCCCCGCTGGTGTCCCACACGGACACAGCCCCGTTAGTGCTGCCGCTCACTAAGAACTGCCCCGTCCTGGGGAAGAGAGACGCTTGGTGACATGGACTCCTCACCCCCTGGGGCAGGGACCCATCACATCCAGGGGCTCTGGCATCCCAGGGGCACTGGGACCCCGGGCAGGCAGGACCCGGTCACTCACGGATCCAGATCAAAGTAGATGCGCTGATTGGTGGCCACCTCTCGACTCAGGGACCACAGTGGGTGACTGGGCTGCCGAAGGTCCCAGCACAGCAGCTCGGCATCCTGGAGACACAGAGCACAGGGGCCTCGACCCCTTAAGACATCCCTGCTGCCCACAAGGTTTACAGACGCTTCCTTAGCTTGGGTTGAATTTTTCCCCACGGCTGTCCCCCAGCACAACACAGACTACATCCCCACCCCTGCCTTCTGTGCACCCTCTCTGGACTCTCAGGGTGTGACCCCTACCTTGCGGGCTCCTGAAAAGAAGAGGTTGCCATCGGGGTGAAAGCAGAGGTGAGTGACACCTCCTTGGTGTCCTCCCAGCAAGGCAAGAGGGGAGCCGTCGTCACTGGCATACAGACCCAGGGAGCGGCCGTAGGAGCCGCAGGCGTAGAGGGGCTGGACGGGGCTGAAGGCTATGCAGGAGATGATGCCGCTCTGGCCCTGTTTTTTGGCTAGAGAGGGAAGGAACAAAGCTGGGCAGAGGGCAGGACTGCTGACGTTAACCAAGCTAATGAGAGGCGCACTCCGTCTCCTCTCCCGTGAGCCCAGAATCAATGCCTCCCGTCCCGTTTGTCACAGCAGGATAAAGACCTCTGAGGCTCCCCAGCTCCTCCTATCCCCACAAAGACCTAAACGCTCAAGACTTATTTCTTCCTTCTCGAATCTGTGTCTTCTTGGAGGGATGGAAAGCTGAAAGCTTATAGGAAAATGAATCAGCTTCACCGCCAATTTCCTAGATATACCAAGATTTTGGACAGCGAAAGGGACACGGCCGACAGGGCCTGGGCTCAGGAGGGAAGCAGCTCCTTACCTCCCAGCTTGACCCTGGGAAGGTTCCACCCCCTCCCTAACCTGTTTTCTCCTCTGTGCACTGAGTACGACCCGCCTCCCTGGGCTGTCGGGAAGAGGATGGGCCACACCTGGTCCCCTGGCTCGCACAAGGGCCCTCTGGACGCGGCAGTGCCCTTCTCCTTCCTCCTCCTCTGGGAGGCACAGATGCTTACCAAACGTGGCTCGGACCTCGCAGTCACGGCCGGGCCGGGCTGTGGAAAAGACGCGCACAGTCCTGTTGAAGCCACAGAAGAGCTGGGAGCCATCCGGGGAGAAGCAGAGCGAGTGAGCGGCCGTCAGCTCGTCCTAGGGGCAGGAAAGCACTGCAAACAGGCCCAGCAAAGCCTCCGTTGTCCCCACAGAGGGAGAGCGGAGCCAGGCTGAGCCCTGGGCCTGGGCGGGGAGCTCCCTACCAGGTGGTTGTAGGCCCGAAAGGAAGCCCGGAGCTCTCCGGTGAATGCATCCCAGATGTGAATGGGGTTCTCCCGGCTGCTGCTGGCCACGCTGAGAGAGACACGGACACGGAGGTCCCGGTGCTGTCAAAGGAAGGGGAGGAAGCCAACTGACCAGCCCTCTCCGCTCGCATCTCAAGGGTATACCAGGCTGTCCTCCCCTAGAAGCCCCTAGTGGCCCCAGCTCCCTCTCAATAGAGGGTCCCCTTGAAAGGGAGGTGGGGGGAGGGACGGGATGGGAAGGGAAGGCAGGGGGCAGGCAAAGGACATCACTTACTAGGAGGTGTCTGGCTCGGCGGAAGACATCAGAGAAAACCAACAATAATCATAGATGGTGTCGCCTTCCACCATGCGGAGGACGGGGGCCTGCGCAGAGATGCAGGGATGCCTGGGTCACTGGCAGGAAAAGGGGGCACAGTCACGCCTCTAGCAGGGTCAGGACAGAGTGGCGCTGTCGGCACTTGACCAGGCACAAGGCAGAGGGGGTGAACGGGAAGAACAGAATCCTGATCTCTGTGTCCGAGGGTCAGCTCTGACCTTGAGGTCAGATGTGGGCCGCCAAAAGCCCCACAGGTTTATCATTTTGCTTTTTAAACACTTAGGAAGAAGCAAAGAATATCCCCACACAAAAACCAAAACCAACCACTGATCCGCTTCCTGAGCATCTACTAGATCCCACTCGATCCTTAAAAAAAATTATTAAGCGGTTTGGAGTGCCTGAGTGGCTCAGAGGGTTAAAGCTCTGCCTTCGGCTTAGGTCATGGTCCCAGGGTCCTGAGATCGAGCTCCGCATCGGGCTCTCTGCTCAGCTGGAAGCCTGCTTCCCCCTCTCTCTCTGCCTGCCTCTGCCTACTTGTGATCTCTATCAAATAAATTTTAAAAGTCTTAAAAAAAATTACTAAGCGGTCCAAACATGCAAAGGTTTTTTTGGTTTTGGCGGCTTTTTGGGTAAGACAGCAAAACAAAGTTTATGGAGCGATGGTATAAAACCCCTGAAGAGGGAGGGGACTGAAGAGGGTTGTCCAGCAAAGAAGAATTTTTCAAAAACTCTTGTGACTCCTCCAATCAGCTTATAAAGTAAAATGTAACAGTTAAAACTTCTTCCCAAGGAAACCTTCCCTCAGAGATAAACAAATACGTCATTCTCATACATCTCTCTCTCTCTTTTTTTTTTAAAGATTTATTGATTTATTTATTTGACAGACAGAGATCACAAGTAGGCAGAGAGACAGGGAGAAGCAGGCTCCTCACTGAGCAGAGAGCCCGACGTGGGGCTCGATCCCAGGACCCTGGGATCATGACCCGAGCTGAAGGCAGAGGCTTTAACCCACTGAGCCACCCAGGCACCCAACTCATACATCTCTTTAAAAATACGTTCTTAGGGGCGCCTGGTGGATCTTTGGATTAAGTGTTCAATTCCGGATTTGGGCTCAGGTCATGATCTCAGGGTCCCGGGATCGAGCCCCGTGTTGGGCTCCAAGGTCAGCGTGTAGTCTGTTTAATCTCTCTCCTTTTGCACACGCACGGTCACTCGCTCGCTCTAACAAATAATAAATCTTTAAGCAAAAATACATTCCTATGAAAAACACCCCAAACACCAAGTATACCACTGTCTTGGATGCCTTCCGTTTAGTACCCACAGTGCCAGCCGGGTGACCTCCCTCTGCGACTGGGAGACATCACCACAGTGCCGCGGGACGGCAGCGCGCTCACTAGGCTCCTCTGCTGACGGCCGCGGTGTCTCCGTATTCCAGGGGGCGTGCTGGGAGCGTCCCAGAGCACGTGTGCGAGGCCAGCTCTGCGGCATCCCGTCGCCCCCTCCACTAGATGCGGTTGCACTCTGGCCCAAGCGCCCATCGGCAGCCGGGGGCTGCCTGTGGCTTGGCGACCCGTGGAATTCAGCTGGTCTGGAAGGGACCCGGCTCCCGCTTCCTTGAACCTTCCGCTCCCCCTGGGCTCCGCAGCCAGACGTCTAAGCCTGCGATCTGAGCACGAGCCTTGAGCACAACCTCTTCACTCCCTTTCCCCTCCTGGTCCAGTGTGTCTGCGACCAACCAGCTGCTGGGGACTCGAGCCCTGCCAGGCCCGCCTCCCGGGGCTCTCCTGAACGTGTGCGCTCCCTCCCGGTGCCAGGCCCAGCCGCTGCTGTCCTGCCAGTGTCACCGCGGCAAGTACTCCAGGCCACTCCACGCTGCAGCCAGGTGCACGCCCCAGAGACCTTGCTAAGCTGGAATTCTGTCCGGCAACACGCTCCTGCTTAAAATGTTTAGCGAGCCCGCATACCCACAGCGCAAGCCCCAACCTCCTTACCAGGGGACGACTCCCTGCTCCCCTCTCACGGCTCATCCCTCCGGACTCACTCCTTTAAAAATCTCCCTCCCATTTTGACTCCCAGTCCCCAGAAGGTGCCGACTCACCCCACCTTCGATCTGCAGACTTTCACTCGCAGCCAGGTCTGGAAGGTTCTCCCTTCACCTCCCTCAACAACTCCTTCTGGTTGAATCCTAATCACCCTTCTGGTTTCTTAGATGCTTCTTCCACGGGGAGGCCCTCCCTAACCGCTCAGCAGAGCAAGCTGCCCCACTCCGGCTTCCTACAGCCCTCCGTGCCCCTCACCCTGCACCATACCCATCTGAGGAAGCAAGGATCCTGTCTGGCTCACCACTGTCTCCCCAGCACCTATGTTCCAGTAACATAATGGCCTGATAATAAGACCTGAATTAAAGCAGGGGCAGCGGCGCGCGCAGAAGCAGATGGATCCGAAAGCTCAGGGGGGACTCGATGGAATCTGGCCATTAACTGGAGGTGGGGTGGGGGGGTGTCAGGGAAAAGGAAGATTAAAGCATGAGACCCGGCCTCCTGGTTTGGACACCCCAAGTCACCAAGATGGTGGAAAGACTTGGGGTGCACAGGAGAGCCATAAGGTGCCCCCGTCCTTGGTGGATGAAGGAGACTCAGACAACGTAAGCCTCAAGGGAAAAATCTTTACAAAGAGAGAGCACGATGGTCTAAGTATGGCTTCTAGGAACGAAGACAGCCCCCCCTCCCTGAACCTGAGATATGCGGGGCACAGAGGATGTGGGGTCTCCCCTGGGTGGGGCTAGAGGGAGTGAAGGCCTCTGGCGAGACCTCCAGGGTGGGGAGAACACTCGGGGCTGAGGCTGGGGAGTTAGCAACGGGCGTTCCAGAAAGCTCTGTGAAAAGTCAGAGACAGGAGAGGAATCAGGAGACTACGTTGGGAAGAAGAAACAGGTATCGGGAAACACTCCAACTGGGCCTCCCCCAATGTCCCCGCCCGCTAAGTCCATTTGCACACACTGAGCTTGTAGACACAGCCAGAGCTTCTCTACGGAGTGGAGCTGTGACGGGCCTGGACGCTCACACGAACAGCGCGTCCGACACGAAGAGCACGAGAGCTCTGGAAAACACGTCAGCTCTCCGTGCCGCAGGATGTGAAGCACCGACACTACCGACCTGGGGTCTTTCTTGCTCCCAAGACCTCTCTTAGGAGAAGAACCCGCATCAAAACACGCCAAGGTGGCCACTGGACAATTTATGATACAAACTCCGGGAAACCCCACTGTCTGAAACGGGACTGGGTACGGGAATGACTGACCCAAGGCCCCCAGCGCAGCATCAGACACGGGGACACGGACCACGGAGACCACTCGGGACGCGACTGTTAAGAAATAAAGCAGCGGCCATACAACCATCGTCTCCAGGCTCACGACCTCAGAGAACGCTTCCGAGGGGTACAAGCTTGGAAAAAATGACAGGTAAAGGGCTGACTTCTGTAGAGCAGTGGCTCATGACCACAGCTTTCTCCCTTTCGAGCATTCCCGATCCTCGTAAACGGGCCATGTTTCCAGACACTCTTCTCAGCAGCCCCGCTCCTGGGCTCTTGCGGGAGAGCCCAGCACGCCTGTCCGGCCCCGAGACCCCACTGGTTTCTGCTTCAAGAACCACGGGCAAGTGCAGGGAGGCGGGACCCGCTCCCCGCCTCCCTCCTCACAGATTTCCAAGGTTCTCGGTGACGTTCACTCCCGCTGCAACCCGAGAGCCGAGTCCTCTCTGTACCCAATGTGTTCTACCCCCGGATGTCAGCTCAGTTCACTCCCTTACTTCCTTCACATCTCTGCTCAAATGTCACCTTAACAACGAGGTCTTTCCCGACCGTGCTTTTTATAAAATTGCAGTCTGCGGCCCCGGTCCCCCTGCTCGCTTTATTTTTCTTCACGGCACCTGCCAGATAAACCGTTTACTTGGTCATTTCTTTATTCCCTATTCCCTGTGCTAGATTATTAGCTATCACGCAAAGAGGACGGGGACTTGTGTGTGTCCGTGTTCCCGACTAATCCGAGCACCTGAAACAGGGCCCGGCACATAGAATGAGCTCCACAAAAATGTGTTCACCAAATGAACCATCGAAAGACCGAGTGGGTCCCTCCAACACTGCTCTCTCCCAGGGGCTCGCCTTCCGGAGCACCCGCAGTCACAGCCTTCCCTTGTCCTCCGCCGCCACTCCCACAGCCGAGTCCCGCGCCCTGTCACACCCCAGCCTCTGCCTACCGTCTCCCACCCACCCAGCTGACTTGCTCTGTTTCCGCCACAATTATTCTGCTTCATCAAGAGCACATTTCCAGTCCATTTCCTGGCCTGCTTTACAATCGAGACAACCAGCTACACAGCCCGTCCTGCAGAGGCTCTCAGGACCCTCCTGTCCTCCTCTGCCAAGCCCAGCCCGATGAGCCCCTTATTCCAGGCCTGACTCAACTAAGACCAACGACTAGCGTTTACTGAATGTAAAACAGGCCCCAGTTCATCCATGTTACGTTAATTCCTTTAATTCTCCCAGCTACCCTGTGAGCTGGGTGCCATGACGCTCATCCTCACTTTACCAATCTAGAAAATAAGCCCGTTCGCTGGCTGCGGAGACAGGTGCACAATGAAGTCATGGGACCTCACTTTAGACGAGTGGCAGCAAATTTCCAGTGGGCGCTGAGCACACAACAGCCACGCTACCTCGTTCCTTGCTGCCTCCCATCTCTGCCCCCTGCCCCGGGACCAATCATTCACACCTTCTCCGCTACCCAACGCACCCACTTCCTTCAACTGATAACCCCCCTTTATGCTTCGCCGAGAAGCCAAGCGAGGGGATGTGGAAATCCTCCAAAGACCAAGGAGCCGCCTCTCTTCCTACTCCAGGGGAGGACTTTGCATCTGACAAGGTCCTCTGCTCCTCTGCGGATCCTGGCAGGCTGAGGATCCTGTCCTCAGCCTGCCGCTCGGGGACCTGTTCCCGCCCCTCCCAGCATCAGTTCCTCCCTGTTTCCCGACTTGCTCCCGGTCCTGCAGAAGCACCCCATTAGCCCTTCTTTGGCCCCGTATTCCCTCCAGTCACCATTCCATTTCTCAACTCCCTTCCACAGGAAAACTTCCCAAAGAATTGTCTCCACCTTCTCTTCCCTTCGCCCTACTCGGCTTCTACCACGGTCACTCCTTGGAACGTGTTCTTGCCAAGGTCACTGCCTTCTCGGGTCATTCTCTCAATTTGTCTCAGCCTCAACAGCATTAGACCTGACTCTTTGCCTCTGCTTCTGTCGCCCCTCCTGCCCTCCACTCCATCTGCTGGAACACTTGGGGCTGTGCTAGGCCCCTCAACCCCCAGGTACACTGCAGACTGGATCCGTTCACAAAACACCAGGTACCATCCACATGCTCTTCCGCTTCCCAAACTACACCCCCCAACCCCAACGTCTCCCTCAGCTTCACATTTCACAGATCTAAGGACCCCTGACTTGCCCCCATACCTCTTCCTATCCGTTTCCTCCTGAGTTAAATCGTGCCACCACTTACCCGGCTGCAAACACCTGGACCCTTGATTGCTTCCTTCCCTGCACCTCCACGTCCTACAGAATACACCTCGGATCCATTCACGCCTCGCCATTTCTCCTGCCGCCTCCGCTTCTCACCCAGACCGCGACAGACACATGCACTTTTGCTCACCATAATCCATTCTCTAAACTTCCACCATCATTTTGCTCTCGTTTTAAAACTCTACTCCGGTTTCCCAACTGAACTCCAAACGGCCTACCCACCAGATGCAACACAGCGTGGGTCACGGCATCCCTCCTCACTTCCCTCCTCACTGGCCTCTGTCCACGCACGCCGGCCTCCCTTCTGTTCCTGAACACACAGAGCTCCTGCCCCATTCTGGGTCTCTGTAGTGTCGCTGCCTCTTTCCGCGTTGCTCCTTCTACAGCCCTCCACGTGACTGATCCCACCGTCCCTCACGTCTCAGCTCAAACGTCTCTTCTTCAGAGGGCCCCTTCCCGACCAGTGTATCTAACATGGTCTCCTGTGGTCAGTCCCTCCTCATCCCGTTTCTTTCCTCCACAGCATGTATCACGATGCGCGATGAACCTCATTCTTTATCGGTCTGCGCCTGTGTCGTCAAGCTCCCCGTGAGAATGCAAGCCAGCTCTTCGTCTGCCACCTCCTGCCCTTTATCCCAGCAGCAAACACAGTTAACGGACGTGTTGGCGGTCATTCAACAAACATCCGAAAGTCACTGAAACGCTGACCTGAGACAGCCGCTACTCTCTTACGGAGAGCACGTACTCCTGACTAAAGGAAAGCTGGACGCCTCTTAAACATCTGCACATCCTGGACAGGAAATACCACCTGTGCACACTCATGCAAAAACGGCCTGTGTGTGAACAGGAAACACGTGGATGCAACTTTCTCCACCCACGTGAGGGACGGACATGTGCAGCAGCCGGTGAAGGGGCACAGGTAGCTCCTACCCTTACCATCTCCGAATATTCCAGCTGCTCCCCTTCGTTGTACAGCTCGGGGGGCAGGTTATAAATCCGCAGGACGTTATCAGCGCTGTTGGTCAAGATGCAGGAGCCGTCAGGGGCCCTGCAGGAACAGGGAAGAGTTAGGAGGCTGGACAGGGCACTATTTTCCAAGCGCAGGGCTAAGGCTGAGCCTATGCCTGGCGCAGGTAAGCCTCCCACCCCGCCCAAGGCCTTGAGGAAAGCAAAGGACACAGAACTCTACATGAAATGTAAGCTCAGCCCAAGAAGACCTCTTACTTCTTCTCCCAGATAACCGGGGTTTTTATTTTATGGCGAAAGTCCCGAGTACGGTTATCTCCCGGCCCCATTATCCTAACTTACCACTTGCAGCCTTTCAAGAAGTTCTCGGGTTGGGTGCTGAACTCTGACCAGGAACCACTGAGAAACCGAGGTAGCTGAGAGAAGCTGTAGTTCCAAGTGCTGGAAGGAAGATGGGGGAGGGGGACAAGAAGGGGGTCGGCAGAGCAAGGAGGAACCGGGCCTGCACAAGCGGGGCCAAGGACAAGTGGCGCACTCCCACGCATCTCCCACTCCCGATCTCCTCCGCCGCGACGGCCCCCATCCCCACTTACGGGTATCCCTCGTCCTCCGGGGCGGGGTCCTTAGACGTGCCTTCCCCGGCCTCCCCCGGCCCCGACTCTGGCGCGTTCGCCTCTTCTGCAGGAAGGCTCACGTTTTCGCAAAGTTCGGGCTCCTCGATTCGAGGGCTCAACTCGCGAGGAGCAGCGAGGCCCGCCTCCGGGGCGGGGGAGGCAGGAGCGGAGCCGCCCGCCCCCGCCTCCTGGGAGCCAGGCGCGGGATCCGGGGACGGGCGCGGCGGGTCGTCCCCGGCGGGGGGCGGTGGCGGCAGCAGGGCGGGATCCGTACTTCCGTCGGCCGGGGAGGCCGGGGCGGGGGCCTGGTCCGCAGCAAGGGAGTCCGCGGCCATCCCGGGCGTCTCAGGCTCGCTCATGCTGCCGAGGAAGCGCGGACGCCGGCCTCGGCCGCAACCCTCGTCCCGCTGGACCCACAGCGCCCCGAAGTTCGCTCGGCTCCCGGACGCAGACCTGAAAGCCCGCGGGGCCTTCCGCCTTCTTCCGGGAGGGCGCGGAAGACCCCCGGGAGGCGAGCCGGCCCGCTGGACGCGGCGAGACCGCAAGCACAGCGTCCCTCAGCCCCGCCGAGAGCCGCTCGCTCTCGCGGGACTTGGCCCCACCTTTCCATTGGACCTTCGCATCCGCGATCACATTTCGCGGGCGACCCACGGGAGGGGCGGGGCAGGCACGCAACAGGTCACGCGGGTTCGTTCCCATCGAGCCGCGGGGCTCCTGGTGGCTGTCGGGCGTTGTAGTCCGAGAGCTTCCGCCTCGGCGAGAACCCCCCGCAGTCTCGGTCGCGCACTCTTAAAGCACCCACTGCCTCCTTCACCGGCAGAGGGCGCGAGCGCTGTATCTGACTTTACAGGTTTTGACCCTCTTTTGCTTCTCAAGCCACACAAATTCCTGACTTGGATCTCTTTCCATTCATTCGTTCAGTGTTTATTAGGGAGCCCATCCTTGCTCCCAGTCCTGCACTAGCACTGGGAGAGACAACAATGGATAAGATGGGAGACAAGGTCTCTGCCCCTAAGGCTCACGCTGCTGTGTGTTTAAGGCGAGGAGAAATCTGCGGAGAACGGTTGGGGCTGTGAGGGGAAAGTCAGCAGGATGGGGTGATGCGGAGCATCCGAAGGAATTCGCTGGGTTCGGATACTGAGGAAGTCCTTCCGAACAGGTGACGTTTTAGCTGCCGGGAGAGGAATAACAAGTGCAGAGGACCCTCTTCCTTCCACCTTCGCATGTGACACGGTGGCAGGAGTCTTCTAAAATGGTGTCCACCAACTCTGCGCTCGCAGCTCCGGCCTGCCGAACTTCCCCACCCGCAACGTCGAGTGGCGACAGCACCGGCCCGGCGCGAAGAAAGACGGTGTCCCCGCCCTCCTCTCGGATTCCAGTCCCACCGCCCCCGCCCGCCGGCGAGCGGCTTGCCCTTACTTGTCATGGCGACTGTCCAGCTTTGTGCCAGGAGCCTCGCGGGGGTTGCTGGGATTGGGATTTTCCCCTCCCATGTGCTCCGACTGGCGCTAAAAGTTTTGAGCCTCTCAAAAGTCCAGAGCCACGATCCTGGGCGCAGGTAGCCGCTGGGCTCCGGGGTCACCGGGCGTCCGGCCTCGGAGCGTGCTTCCCGGGACGGTGACACGCTCCCCCGAGGTTCGGGTAAGCTCCTGACTGAGCCAGATGAGTCCCCTCTGAGTCACCGGCTCTCGGCTCCGTGTGTTTTCAGCTCGAGAGAGTCGCGGGGGGCTGGGGGTGGGGCCCTGGGGACGGAGCGCTCTGGGGGGCTGGAGGTTTGGCTGGCGGCCGCAAGCTAGGAATGCAGTGCGGGGAGGCCCGGGTGGCGGTGATGGGGATGTTAGGACCAGCCGGACTCGCGGCTGGACAGGACAGTGGGACCTGCAGCAGCCTAAGGGGTTGCCTCGCCGCCCCACCCCTCCCAGAGCTGGGTGCGAGAAGCCCTGAAACAAGACGCACAAAGCATCCGGATCTGAGATTTTCGGATCTCGGGATTCCGGGGACCCGTTGCCCCAGACTGTCGAGCCCCCCCGCCTTCTGGTGGAACCCCGGGCTCCATTCCGCTGCGGTTATTCGCGGGCCGATGCAGGAAGCCCGAGCTGCGGAGGTCGCCCAACTTCCGGACCTTTGTCCTTCCCGGAGGGAGCTTCCCCACCGGCTCCGGCTCCGCGGGACGGAGAAAACCCGGCCGGACCGCCCGTCGCGGGAGTGGGAAGTGCCCCACGCGAGGCCCGCCCGCGCAGCCGGGGCCACGGCCCGGCCCGGGAGGCCCGCGAGCCCCGCTATTGTGCGGCTGCACCTCTACACTCCTGCCTGCGCCGCAGCGCTTCCGGTTTCTTTTTTCCGGAGCGGCTCACTGTCCCCCGACTGCGGGGAAGAAGAGAAGACGTCCCTGAGCCGGGCTCCGCTTCCGCGCGGACGGGGGCCGCTCGCCCCCTCCTCCACTTTTTTCCCCCTCGTCCGACCACTGCGCTGTCAGTCCGGGGCGGGAGGAAAGGTCTGTTTGGACGCCAACCCCGGCCCCTCCCCCTCCGTGAATGGTGCGCTCCACCCCGCCGGCTCCGCCGCGCGGACGCGACCACTGCGAGGGACGGGGCTCTCAGCGCGCCGACGGCAGGCCCCGGGGGTTTTCGAGAGCGGGTGCGTTTGACACTTGACTGATGACAGTGCGACGACGCGCCGTTTGTTTGTGGCCGAGACACGGTCTCTTTGGCATCCGGCTCGCGGGCTCAGCCGTTCGGATTTCCGACGCAGCGCGAACGTCGTAGGGGCGGAAGGGGCGGGCCTGGAGGGGGCGGGGCCCGCCGAGTCGAGCGGAGCCGAGGGGAGCCGGAGGGGCGGGGGGTCCGGCCTCCCGCGCGTGCGTCCTTCCCGGCGCGGCGCTCCCGGCCTGCGCCCGCTCACCTGCGCACCTGCTCCGTGCCCGCCTGTGCGCGCGCCGCGTGTGTGCCGCTCGTTCCGAAATCGAGGCCGCGTTTACACCCACTGCAATTAGACGAGTTTTGGCAAATCACTCCCAGCCTGTCAAAATAAATGTTTTCATCGCCCCGGAGAAGGTGCTCGTGCTTCTCCCGTCAGCCGCAGACCCTCGGCTTTAGTTGGCGTTGCGCCACCGGTTTTGCCCGTTGGAGAGCGTCGTGTAGATGGACCCACCGGGCTTCTGCTGGGCAGCACCGTGCCTGCGACGTCCCTCCGTGTCCCTGAACGTATCCGTCGTGTGTCGGTGTTCTTGGTCCTTTGTATTACCCCAGCTCATCGCAGGACTAAAGCGTGCATCGTTTGAGTGGTTTCCTGTTTGGGGTAATTTCGAATAAAGCTGCTGTGAATATTCTTGGACAATTCTCTTCGTCGTCCTATGTTTTCGTGTTTTGTTTTTGTTTGTTTTGTTTGTTTTGGGGGTAACTGCTTGGGCATGGGGCGTGGAATCGCTAGCTGGGAGTGGAGACCTAAACTTGATGCTTTAAATTCTCATATTTCGCAGTGGTTGTCCCGTGTTCCATTCCCACCAGCAAGAGCCTGTCCTTCCTCACGTTTGGCTTGTCAGTCTTTCTAATGTGGCGCATCATTGTGGGTTTTGGGTTTTGTTTTGTTTTAAGATTTTTATTTATTTGACAGAGATCACAAGTAGGCACAGAGGCAGGTAGAGAGGTGGAGGGGGAAGCAGGCTCCCTGCTGAGCAGAGAGCCTGATGCGGGGCTCGATCCCAGGACCCTGAGACCCTGACCCGAGCTGAGGGCAGAGGCTTAACCCACTGAGCCGCCTGGGTGCCCCATCATTGTGGTTTTAATCTGCAATCCTCTTAGCTGAGAGCAGTTTCCACGTGGTTATTGGCCATTCTTATGTCATCATGGAAACGGCTCTTCAAATCTTTCCCCCCTTTTTTTTAAGTTGGTTTATTTGCTTTCTTTTTTTTTTTTTTTTAAGATTTATTTATTTATTTGGCAGAGAGGGATCACAAGTAGGCAGAGGGGGGAGAGGGAGGAAGCATGTTCCCTGCTGAGCAGAGAGCCTGATGCGGGGCTCCATCCCGGGACCCTGAGACCATGACCCGAGCTGAAGGCAGAGGCTTAACCCGCTGAGCCACCCAGGCACCCTTATTTGCTTTTATAAATTGTGTGTTCCGCTGCGGAGCAGTTCTTTATATATTCTGGATAGGTCTCTCATCAGCATCTGTGTTTTCTCCTGACCTGTTGCTTGCCTTCTCTGTCAGGGTCTACAAAGGAGCAACAGAAGATTCGTCTTCTGTCTTTCTGTTTTCTATGACCTGTTTAGAAAATCTTTGCTGACCCTAGCATCGTGAAGATACTCTAGGATATTTTTTTTCTAGAACCTTTACAGTTTTAGGTTTTATGCTTAGGTCTATGAGCCATAATTAATTAACTAATTATTTTTTTAAGATAATTTTTATCATGATGTGAGGTAGGGGTTCTATTTTGGGGGGATTCCCATATGGGTATCATATTCTTCTAGTTCCACTGGTCGAAACAACCCTCCTTTCCCCCACTAAATTGCTTTTAATTAGAGTGTGTGGTCCATTTAGTTTAATGCAATTATTGTAAGGTTTGGGTTTAAGTCTACCATGTTAATGCTATTTTCTTTTTTTTTTTTTTTTAAGATTTTGTTTTATTTATTTGACAGAGATCACAAGTAGGCAGAGAGGCAGGCAGAGAGAGAGGAGGAAGCAGGCTCCCCGTGGAGCAGAGAGCCCGATGCGGGGCTCCATCCCAGGACCCTGGGATCAAGACCTGAGCCAAAGGCAGAGGCTTTAACCCACTGAGCCATCCAGATGACCCTATTTTCTGTTTCTTTGTTCTTCTTTTCAAACATTTGAGGAAGAAACAATACCACTCTTACTAATTTCATGGTTAGTTAACTAATTTAATAATATCCTGAGAATCCTGATACCAAAACCAGACAAGGATGTTAAAAGTAAAGAACATTCTTGCTAGTATTTATATATATACAAAAATCTGACAAATCTTAGGAAATCAAATCTAATCATCTATAAAAATGGTAGATAAATCCTGACCAAGTAGAGTTTATCTCTAGGTAAACTCTAGACTGCAGTAAGGTTTTGACATTTTAAAAATCAGCCAGTGTAATTTGCCACATTAAGAGACTGAAGGATAAAAATCCTCTGATCATTTCAACAGATGCATAAAAAGCAGTTGACATTATCCAACACCTATTCATGTTTTAAAAAAGAAAGAGAAGCCAACCTCCCAGCAAAGTAGGATAAGGGAAACTTTCTCAGTCTGATAAAGGGCACCCCCAATCAAGTTACCATCAGCACATAATCGTGACAGACTGAATGCTTATTTTCTAAGATCAGGAACTAGGAAAGAATTTGATTCTCATTCTTTCAATATTATACTGAAGGTATTAACCAAGCTAATAGAAGTTCCATTGAAAAATGGTCATGAGGGACATCTGGCTGGCTTGGTTGGTAGAGCGTACAAGTCTTGATCTCGGGGTTGTAAGTTTGAGCCCCACGTTGGAGGTAGAGACTACTTTAAAAATAAAATCTTGAAAAGAAAAACTACCATGAGTGACAAGTGATTATAGCGAGGTCACAGATTTCAAAAGCAATATACATGAATTATATTTTTATATAATAGCAACCATTGAATATGAAGTCGGGTAATGAATTGTAAAAACAATGCCACCTGCAAAGCACTCCAAAACATGGCATACCTGGGGATAAATCGAACAAAAGATAGACAAGCGTTCTATATTAAAAATTACAAACTATTGCTGTCTGAATTTAAGGAAGATTTAAGTAACAGACTACCATATTCGTAGATGGAACACTCAATATTGGTGAGATGTCAGGCTCTCCAAAATCATTTAATTTGAACCCAATCAAAATCCCAGCAGGTCTGTTTGTAGTGACTGACAAGCCGATTCCAAAATGAAAATGTAGTACAAAGTTGGAGGTCCTAAACTAGCTGACCTCAAGATTACTATAAAGCTATTGTAGGACAACAACTGTGAACAGAAGAGAGCCCAGGAAAAGACCTATAAGTGTAGTCAAATGGGGCCTTTCCACCAAGGCCCCAAAAAGAATCTGGGGGAAGGAGAGTCTGAAGAGATAGTGCTGAAGTAACTGGCGCTGGAAAATGGACTTTGAGCCTGACCCATAACCCCTACCTCACACCATACACAGTTTGAGATGGATAGTAGACCTAAGCACAAAATGTGTAACTTTTGGAAGGAAACAGGGCAAAGTCTCTTAGGCTTGGTAGGGCTAGATTATAAGTTTATATCAAAATGTGTCAAATTTTGTTCTCTAAGTGGTAAAATTGGGATTGTGCATTTCAACTTACATCAATTTGACCTCAAAGACATTTGTGGGCTTCTGGGGAGTGGCTGGGGGTTTAGGGAAGACAATAAAAGCAGAATGTTGATCATTCTTGAAGTTGGAAGAGGCATACACAGGGGTACATCATTTTTTTAAACTTTTTTGTGTTTGAAATTATCCATAATAGGTCTTATGCAATTTTCTTTTTCGGGTTTTTGGAGTTTTTTGTTTTGTTTTGTTTTGCTTTTTTAGAAAAACACTGATGAGAATAACACAACACTCATAGTCTCACCAAATAATTATAACATTTAACATTTTGTCTTATATGTGTCCCTGTTTTAATCTACAAGTAATGTATGAATACGATCCTTTTTATTTTTCTTCGTTAATCAAGCTAGAACCCTTCGACCAGTACCCCCAGTCCCATGAGCATATGTATCTCCCCCTCTCTGAGAGCATCACTGTCATAGCTTTATAAGTTTTTATTCTTGCCTTTCATATTTTCACATATATATGTTTGTAAGCAATAAATACAGTTGATTCTTGAACAGCATGAGTTTGAACTGCATGGGACCACTTATACATGGCTTTTTTCGGATAAATACAGTACAGTATTGTGAATGTCTTTCTTTTTTCCTTGTGATTATCTATAGTATTATCTAGCTTGCTTTTTTTTTTTAAGATTTTATGTATTTATTTATTTATTTGAGAAAGAGAGAGAGAGAGAGAGCACGGGAAGGAGGAGGGGCAGGGGAAGAAACAGGTTCCGCCCTGAGCAGGGAGCCCAATGAGGGGGCGCCACCCCAGAGCCAAAGGCAGACACGCTCAACTGACTGAACCATCCAGGCACCCCTGTCTCTAGCTACTTTAAGAATATAGTATAGGGGCACCTGGGTGGCTCAGTGGGTTAAGCCTCTGCCTTCGGCTCAGGTCATGATCCTGGGATCGAGCCCCGCATCGGGCTCTCTGCTCAGCACGGAGCCTGCTTCCCTTCCTCTCTCTCTGCCTGTCTCTCTGCCTACTTGTAATCTCTATCTGTCAAATAAATAAAATCTTTTAAAAAAATTTTTTTAAATATTTAGTATATAATAAATATACAAAATGTGTGTTAATTCATTGTTGTTTTTTTAAAGATTTATTTATTTGACAGATCACAAGTAGGCAGAGAGGCAGGCAGAGAGAAAGAAGGAGGCAGGCTCCCCGCCGAGCAGAGAGCCCCATGCGGGGCTGGATCCCAGGACTCTGGGATCATGACCTAAGCCGAAGGCAGAGGCTTAACCCACTGAGCCACGCAGGCCCCTCACTGCAAACTATTTTTTAATCAGCCTGTATCTGAGCTATGTCTAGTTCCATATACACAGGTAAATTCATCTCCTCAAACTGCGGCAGTCAATGTGTCTTGCGGGCATTTCATGTAGTAGGTATTTCCCTACCGATACATTGTAACGTTTCTCATCATCTCCTGGAGAACAACACTGGCATCAACATATTTGCGCTAGACTCGTGCTGCTTCCCCACGCCAGAGTCTTCTAAGGGGGTCTGCCTAGACGTGGTTTTGCGAAGTAGTAAGTTGCCAGACTCTGCCTTATTACTTTGCAGAATCCTCTTGATTTTTGTTTTTTGTGTTTTGTTTTCCGGTCATAACTTTCAGCCAAGAAAGTTTGTTACACCAGACTCCGGATGTATTTAGAAGCCTAATGATGTATTTAGAAGCCTGATGATTTAGAGTTTGGGTGTGGCTCTGGACAGCCCAGGTTCAAATCCCTCGCCCTGCCCCGGGAGAGGTTTTTGAATCTGGGTAATCGAGTTAATTCCTTCAACCTCCGTTCCCGCCCCCTGAAGACTTGATACATAGGGTACTGGCTTCTTGAGAGGATTAATGGGATAAGCCACCAGGAGCAGTGGGCCCCTGTGGGGATGATAAACAACCCCCGTTGTTGGGATGGTGGTGGGCTGGGCGCCTCGAAGGAGAGTCTGGGCTGAGTTGGTGGCCTTCCCACCAGGGAAGGTCCTGCCTCCCCAACTGTTTGGAAAGTCTGGTTCAGCTTTGGAAAATTTAATGGCCCTTGATTCTCACCCCTGGGAAGGAACCTGCTCTGAAAAGGTTTCCTAGTGATTCTGCCTGCAGTATAGAACTAATAAAATGGGACAGTCCTGTAAACACACACGTTTGTTGAGCTCTTATTATGTGCCAGGCACTCGTCTCAGCTCTGCACGTTACCCATAATAAGTAGGGTACTATTTTAAAGCCGAGGACACTGAGGCCCAGAGAGGTTAAGTAACCTCCCCAAATTACACAGCAATTAGGTGGTGAGCCTGGGAGGCAGGCCTAGCCTGCTGCTCCTGTCTCCGGTCCTGGGTACTTTTCACTGAGCACATAGAGATGAGCAGAACTCCATGCCTGTATGGGAGAGAGCCAAAACGCTAGCCCTTGGGGTAGGGGGAGTTGCCCCGCAAATGTTAGGTAACAGTACAATGTGGAACCCAGGGCTTTTGACTTCTGAAGCTCCCTTCCATAAAAATCTAAGTTCTTTTGTTCATTGATGGGGGGCGGAGGTCCTGGTCCTTCCCCACCAAGCAAATGTTTGGGATCACTCCCCCTGCCACCCCCTCTTGTCTTCCTCCCTGCACAGGCATTGTCCATCCCTCACTCCCGCCAGTTAGCCTTGGCGGCTGTGATAAGGAGCCCTTTGCCAACCTCCTCACTGAAGAACTTTTTTTTTTTTTAAAGATTTCGTTTATTTATTTGATAGAGACCACAAGTAGGCAGAGAACCAGGCAGACAGAGAGAGGAAGGGAAGCAGGCTCCCTGCTGAGCAGAGAGCACGATGCAGGGGCTCATCCCAGGACCCTGGGATCATGACCTTAGCCGAAGGCAGAGGCTTTAACCCACTGAGCCACCCAGAAGCCCCTGAATGGTCATTTTTAATAAAAGCTCAGTCGTTCACCTGTGTGTGTACTGTGGGCGGATCCCTTCCCCTCTCTCTGAGACACAGCTTCCTCACCTGTCAGGGTCACCTGTTGGGGGGAGGTGGCCTAGGGCTGCCAGTGTGGTTCTCGGGACAAATGAATTAAGACACATGAATGGATTTCACAAACTCTTGAGTACATAAGAAATCAGGCCCAGGAGCAGGTGAATGTTGGGAGGGTGGGGGAGAATGATCATGGGAGGAGCCTCGGGGCGGGGTAGGGGTGATGGGCTTGTCCCCATTCTATGGGACACAGAGGTCATGAACAGGGACATCCACAGGGGGCGTGTTTTTTCCGCAAAACTCATGTCAAACGTGTGGAAGATGTCAGGAGGCGGTGGAAGCACAGCCTGGTCGGTGCCCGGGCCGGGCGGGGCTGGAACCACCCCTGTGAACTGCTTGCTCTGTGGACAACCCCGGCTCACGGCCTGGGCACAGCCATTCACCTACTCACCGCAGTCAGGGAGCCCGACCGGGCAGTCTCTGGGTGGCCTGGGCAAACACCCCTGAGGAGCTGAGATGATGAGGTCCCAGAACGTGCCTCCCCCGAGACAGTGGCTGACCCCAGGGTTCCCAGTAGAGGGAACCACCAGCGCAGGGTAAACCGGGCTGTGTCGGGTAGCAGAGAAGGCTGCCAGTGGCTGGAGAGTGCTAGAATATGAGGTCAGAGAGGCAGGCGGGGGAGTCCTGAGCTGGGGGTGGGAATGGAGATGGCGGTCCTTCAGGAAACTTCGTGATGAAGGGGGTCGGGGGGGGGGGGGGGGGGGAATGTGGGCGTCCGGGGAGGTATCGCCCCCCAGGTGGAGGATGTGGGCTGACATGCTTCATCCTTATTACCAAGACGGAGGGCAAAAGTAGGGTACCCTTTCAGGAACGCTGTGGACCCCGTGGTGGGAAGCCTGGGATTCCCTCTCTGGTTCTCTTTGTGCCTTGAGGACAGGCGGGCTGGGCTGCGCCATCGAGGGGCTGGGCAGGCGCAACCCCCCGGCTCCTGGGGAGGCCGAGGCCGGGGCCATGGCATCTTGGACCCGGTATGGTGTTGGTGGAGGTGTCCGCCCTGCCTCAGGGTTGGGGGTCCCCGGGTTGGGTGTGTCTCATCCGGATTCCCCACTTTGCTCTCCCCAGTGGCCACGCTCCATTCCCAGGAGCTGCGATGCAGGACCCACAGTCCGAGCTCACCATCGACCCCCCTCTAAGCCAGGAGACATTTTCCGAACTGTGGAACCTGTAAGTGGAAGGCAGGGCAGGCTCCTCACCAGCCTCCCGGGACCATGCCCCATCCTGCCTACCCTGCCCACCCACCCCGATCCCCAGCCCCCTGGTAGAACCCCTGGAGTGGGGGGCAAACGCCAGGGCTGACTTCCTGCTCTTGTCTTCCAGGCTTCCTGAAAACAATGTTCTGGTAAGGACGGGATGAGGGCAGGGCCTGTGGGAGGCTGCGGGGCCGGGGGCTGGGGACCTGGCCCTCCGACTCTTGTCTCCGCACCTGCAGTCTTCTGAGCTGTCCCCCGAGGTGGATGAACTCCTGCTGTCACAAGGCGTGAACTGGCTGAGCGAAGGGTCCGATGATGCTCCCAGGGTGCCAGCGACTCCTGTGCCCGCGGCCCCCGGACCCGCCCCCTCCTGGCCTCTGTCATCCTTTGTCCCTTCCCCGAAGACCTACCCTGGCGCCTATGGGTTCCGTCTGGGGTTCCTGCATTCCGGGACAGCCAAGTCTGTTACTTGCACGGTCAGTGGCCCTCAGGGGCCGGTTTCCATGGGAACGTTGGGTGCCTGGCCACACGCCCCCTGGCTTTTTACGTTCGGGACTTTGGGGTGCCTCTCTAGTCTGTCCTTGCTGTCAGTCTTACCTGTTTAGTCCGGGACCTTGGGCTTTCACCCTTCCCATCATACAGGGCCCTGGATCTCTCCCTGGGTTTCCTTTGCTCATTCAGCCCTTGGCTCTTTAAAGTAAGCTTCTCGGGGCGCCTGGGTGGTTCAGTGGGTTAAGCCCCTGCCTTCGGCTCAGGTCATGATCTCAGGGTCCTGGGATTGAGTCCCGCAACGGGCTCTCTGCTCGGCGAGGAGCCTGCTTCCTCCTCTCTCTCTGCCTGCCTCTCTGCCTACTTGTGATCTCTGTCAAATAAATAAGTAAAATTAAAAAAAATAAAAATAAAGTAAGCTTCTAGGATGCAGACCCTCCCCGCCCGGCCGTGTCTAGCCGCCCTCCGCATACCGCTCGCGGCCTCCGGGGGGTGCTTGGGCTGTCTGTCTGTCCACTGACCCTTCTCCTTTCCTTACAGTACTCCCCCTCCCTCAACAAGCTGTTCTGCCAGCTGGCAAAGACCTGCCCCGTGCAGCTGTGGGTCAGCTCGCCACCCCCAGCCGACACCTGTGTCCGGGCCATGGCCATTTACAAGAAGTCGGAGTTCATGACGGAGGTGGTGCGGCGCTGCCCCCACCACGAGCGCTGCTCGGACAGTAGTGATGGTGAGCTGGGCGGGGGCACAGACGCGGTGGGGCTGGTGCCTGGAGGCTCCAGACCCCTGACTCCTCCCCGATGGCTCTGCTCTGGCTCTGCTCGCAGGCCTGGCCCCGCCTCAGCATCTCATCCGGGTGGAGGGAAACCTGCGGGCCAAGTACCTGGACGACAGGAACACCTTCCGGCAGAGCGTGGTGGTGCCCTACGAGCCGCCCGAGGTCTGCTTTGGAGTCTGAGCTCTCTGGGAGGGGAGGGCTGGAGGGGTTCGTCGGGTGGGCCATAGGGGGGCTTTCTCCTCCTTACTCAGCCTCCCCACGGCCCCTTGAGGGGTGCAGAGCCAGATGGGTCATTCCCATTCCGCGGTGGGGGAAACTGAGGCCTGCGGAGACCACAGTCCTGCCCCCAGGGGTGGGGCAGCCTGACCTCTCGGGCCTGTCTGCTGTCTCAGGTGGGCTCCGACTGCACCACCATCCACTACAACTACATGTGTAACAGTTCCTGCATGGGGGGCATGAACCGCCGGCCTATCCTCACAATCATCACTCTGGAAGATTCCAGGTAGGGCCCCTCCCTCCCTTACCCATCCCTCCCGCTCATTCCTGTGCCCACATGTGGACTCTTCCCGGCTGCCCCCCTCGCACCCTCCGCCTCCCCTAGTTTCCTTTCTGTGGCTTTGGAACCTCTCTAGCCCTGTGGCTTCTTAATATTCCTTTGGCTCAGGCTCCACAGAGGATGAGGGCGGTTGGGATTTGGGGGGGCTCGGTGAGAGGGCTCGCCTCCCTCACTGCCGCCTGCTTCTGTCTTCTTGCTTGGGGTAGTGGTAACATGCTGGGACGGAGCAGCTTCGAGGTACGTGTCTGTGCCTGTCCCGGGAGAGACCGGCGCACAGAGGAGGAAAATTTCCGCAAGAAGGGGGAGCCTTGCCCCGAGCCGCCCCCCGGGAGCACCAAGCGAGGTGAGCAGGCAGGACTAGAGGAGGCGGGGGGAGCACAGGAGGATGCAGTTCTGCTCCCAATGTCCCTTCTCTTGTCTTCCCTCCCCTCCTTCCCAGCACTGCCTCCCAGCACCAGCTCATCTCCCCCGCAAAAGAAGAAGCCTCTAGATGGGGAGTACTTCACCCTTCAGGTACCCAGTCTGGGGAGGGCAGGCAGGCTCCCACTCAGTGGGACCGGAGGAGGGAAGAAAAACTGTGAATGGGGCAGACGGGAGGCTGGGCCCTGGTCCTCTGTCCATCCTTTCCTCTGCTCCTGTCCCTGATCCTGGAAGGGAATATTGCTGGCTTGAAGATGGGTTTCAAGCCCTGCGCAAAACGCTGGCTTTTTTCTGGACTGCTCTGCCTGCAATTAGGCCCCTTGCCTTCAGGGGGCAGCCTTCCCTCGCTGCGGATTACAGTTTACCGCAAGCCACGGGTGAAATGCCCTTTGGGCTTTGCCTTCACGCTTTTTTCTCTCCCCCTCCTCCCCTGGCACAGATCCGTGGCCTTGAACGCTACAACATGTTCAGGCAGTTGAATGAAGCCTTGGAGCTGAAGGATGCCCTGAACGGAAAAGAGCCAGGGGGAAGCAGGGCTCACTCCAGGTGAGTGACCAGGGCCCTCTCCCAGCCCCCGTCCCCTGCCTCCCCACCTTGGAAAGCCACAGGATTCCATTCTCATCCTACCTTCAAGGTCAAAGGAAGCTGACGCCTTCAGGGTGGGGCCCACGGGGCCCACCCTGCCCACACTTGCTTCCGTTTCCCACAGGCCTATCCCGCATCCCCGGTCCAGCCTTGGGAGGTCCCCAGAACCTTCAAGGGGTGAACAGTGGGGTACCTCTTTGTCATTTCCAGCAACCTCTAGCGCAGAGCTGGGGGCTCAGATAGGGGCCTGATAACCATGGGGCAGTATTGGACACAGCGGGGTTGGGACAGACCCCCCCCCAGCCCTGCCAAGTACGAGCAGGTCCGTGTGGCCTTGCAACTGCCGTTCTTGGGCTCCGTTTCCTTGCTTGTCAGAGGGGGTGGGGAAGGATGGAGAGAAAACATGGAAGTACCCCAGGTGCTCAGCCAACATGCCTGCAGCTGGCTGCGGCCGTTTTAACTGAGATTTCCCTTAGCCTACATCTAGGGCAAGGAGCCCCAGCCTCCCACTCGCTGATGTCATCTCTCCCCACCTTGTCTCCCAACAGCCACCTGAAGGCTAAGAAGGGGCAGTCTACCTCCCGCCATAAAAAGCTGATGCTCAAGAGAGAGGGGCCCGACTCAGACTGATGTCCCCTGCTTCCTGCGGCCCCCGCCCCGCCCCCGCTGATCCTTCCCCTCCGCCCCCCGCCCTCCTTCCCTGGCATTTTGGGGACCTGGGAACACCTAGTTGGTGTGTTGACTGCTTTGGTACAGGAGTACCCCCACAGAAGCCCTGGCTTCTTCCATCCGCCTTGCCCTAACGTGCTCCTAAAGGAGGTGGCCTACAAGGTCAGTTGGTTGGGGTGGGGGGGGACGTAGGACATTCCATCCTGGTTTTTAAAGATTTTTACTGTGAGGAACCATGGGAAAGGTAGGGAAATGTTCCTGAATGTCAGGTGCGTTCTTGAAGCCATCACAGACTGGGCTCTGAGCCCAGTTCTCTACCGTTTTAGCCAGTGGTTGAAATTTCCTAATTTCATAGTCCATTTTTATGAAATTCTGATAACCAGACCTACCTCACAGAGTTTGTTGTGAGGATGAATGAAATGATGTATGTCTGACCCCCCGCCGCCAAAGAGCCCTTTTCTCCCGTGGTGCCTGTGCCTGGTGCCTTCGTGGGTGTCGTCGGTTCCCTGTCCCTGCTGGTGGGTGGGGTGGCAGCTTCTATGACGGGGGCAGCTGGCGAGGGGTCCCCTCCTTGCTGGCCCGGCCAAATCCTGTCTAACCTCCTGGGGAGCCCCGGCACCCCAGCATCTTAGCCCTTCTCCCAGCCCGGAGGACTGACTCCATCCCTGGTGTCGGGTCTGTATCTGCCGAGGGCTTTTGCCTCCCCGCCATGGTTCAGGGTGAATTTCTTCTGCACTCTGCACTCATCAACCACCACCCTTCCTCCTCTTCCCCTTTTATATCCCCTTTTTGTACCAGTGTCTCATTTTACAATAAAACTTGCTACCACCTGTGCGTCCTTGGGGCGGGCACCTGGGCTGGCTGCGTGGGGCCGCCACACGGCGGGGGTGAGGAAGGAGGCGACGCTGGGAGACGGCCACCTGAGTGTCCCAGGAGCGTGGGCTGGGGGGCGCCCAAGGCCGGGGCTCCTGGAAGAGAACAAAAGCTGGAGACTGGGTCAGTCTGCAGGCTGCATGACAACAAGGGAGGGGGGGGACTCCATTCATAACTCGGGAACCAACTGTCCCTCCTTCCCTCCCGGCAGGCTTGGCACAAGGTTCTCTCCTGCCCCTGCTTCTAGGATTGGGCCGCTCCGTCAACCTCTCACCGAGGATTATGGGATTTAAATGTCTGATTTAGCAAGACTGAGCCTCTGGGGTCGCCATCTGCTCCACAGGAGAGGAGCAGTACACCTGGGTCCCCTAGGGGAAAGGCAGCGGGCGCCGTCGGATAAAGAGGGAGCAAGGGAGGCCTGCCAGCCTGGGTCCCAGGAAAGTGGGGGCGGCTAAGGTGAGGGCTGGGGTGCGGGGCCGGGGCCTTCCCGGCATCCCCTCAAACTGGGCCTTATGCCAGGCAATTCAATGAATTGAAGCATTAAACTCTGCCAAGAAAACCTTTCAAAGGGCTTCTTGGAGTAGGGAGGAGAGCTGAGTTTGGGGAGCTCTGCACCCCCGCCTGTCCTATTCCTTGGCGCTGCTGGCTCCCAGGGAGGGGGGCTGGGGACGAGCTCTCCCCGTCACCCGCTGCTGGCCAAGCCAGTGCCTGGAGGGATGATGGCCAGACAGTGGGAACATGGCTTGGCCCACCTCCTCCCTAGAGGTGTGTGTTGGGAGGGGGGCGGTGCTAAGGTCCGGAGAGGCTTCTGAGGCCCCTGTCTTCTCAGCCTTATCAACCAGGCTTCGAGTGCCTGTGGGAGCACCATGGCTTGCCCCGGGGATCCAGCCTCCCTGGCCTCAAAACTGCCTTCTTTCTCTTTCTCATCGGGGAATGCCAAACACTCCCCAGGAGACCTGGAACCATCTCCTTGAGAGAGAGTTCTCCTGCCTTGGCAAACCAGAGCTCTTGAAACTCATTCCGTCTCCTCACTCTGCTAAATAGGTCACCTTGGAGCTCCCTTCTGACCAGCGTCCAGCACCCCTGACTCCCATTTCCCTGCCTGTGGCAGATGTAGCTTCTGCCCTCAAGCTCGAAGCCTGAGCCCAGTACCAGTACTGGATCACCAGTACTGTGATCCAGAATGCTAACCAACTTACCTCCCTGATTGCAGGAACACAGGGTTCCCAAAGCTATGAGACCCAGCAAAAGATGTACTCTGAGGAAAATGTGTAGCCACAAATGCTTTCATTATTCTGAAAAAGAGAGAGAGAGAAAGAAAAGGAACCTAGTGTGCATCCTATAAAAAAGATACAAATTGTTGGAAGAGAAAGCAAACTTGGTTGGAAGGGTAAATCCAAAAGCAGGAGCTTAGGGGGAATAAAAATCATTAATTTAAAAGAGGAAAGAGGGACGCCTGGGTGGCTCAGTTGGTTAAGCAGCTGCCTTCGGCTCAGGTCATGATCCCAGCGTCCTGGGATCGAGTCCCACATCGGGCTCCTTGCTCGGCAAGGAGCCTGCTTCTCCCTCTGCCTCTGCCTGCCACTCTGTCTGCCTGTGCTTGCTCACTCTCTCTCCCTCTCTCTCTGACAAATAAATAAATTTTT